>PVJH01011833.1:0-67010 GCA_004026705.1 Nesogale talazaci | reverse complement strand
ACCCTCTGGAGCCAAGCCAGGCCCCCAATTACAGGTAAGGACCTATGTCACAGGAAGGGGTTGTGCCTTGTGCACACATTATAGGAAAAGGGGGATATCAGGGTCCCATGTGACAAGACCCCAGACTCCTGGATATGGCTCCTTAGGCTAGAGATCATTAGCATCAGCATGTGAATCCGCCCATAGGCTTCCAAGGAAGGGAACCATCCAAACAGCAGGGGTGTCAGCTCTGTAGTGAGACAACACAAAAGCCTTAAATAGCTAGGAGTTTCAGGGAGAATAGTTACTTCACCTTCTATAACGAATGCTGGTAAACAATTTGCCTAATATTTGGAGCATAATAATTGTGGAAAAGTTTCGTCTTCATCCAACAATGACAGTTTAGCAGCTAAGTCTTTAACAACTGTGCCTTCAGAGCTCCTTAGCAATGAGTAGGTGGCAATTTCTCCATTGTACTAAGAGTTACATCCGTCAAAAATCTTGTTGATAAAGCACAAAGCTTAGTTGGCTAATGCTACTATAACAGAAACACTACATATGGATGACTTTAAAGTACCCATAATTATTTTCACTATAATACAGAATACTGAAAGTCCAAATTTAGGGTTTGACATTCAAGAAAGGGCAAATTCTTTCTTTGTTCATTTCAGCTTCCAGTAGCTTGCAAACCCTGGAGTCCCTAGCCTTGTAGATCTACTGCTAGTGATCGAAACGAACTCACTGACAGTTTATATTGCATTGCATTACATTAGAAAGTATTCTGGAAAGTGATCGCTGTATATACTCGAGTATAAGCTGAGTTTCTTAGCACATTTTAATGCATTTTTTCGTGGTTAAATTAGGTGCCTCAGCTGGTATTTGAGTCAGCTTATACTTGAGTCTATGTGGTACCTTTCATTAGAATTCACAAGCACCTATTTTGAGAAAGCTCACTTTAATCCATAACAGAAAGTAATAAATTATAAGTAGAGTAGAATTGATTTTTAAAAGTCTTTTTTTGTTACAATCTGTAAAGTAATAAATATTGTGGATTTAGACATAGGTAAGCAAGCTTGTTTTGAATGGTCAGAAATTGATTTTCTTTTAGTCAGCACGTAGATTTTGAGATATATAGGGAAGTTTGGTTCTGGAGGGTTAAATTCTAGCAGCATAGAGCAGAAGATAACATTGGTTTTTAGCAAGTTGTTGTGTTAGTCCGGGTAGACTAGAGAAACATTCATAGACATGCATATGTATATAAGGGAGAGGTTTATATGCAAGAGGAATGGAACATTGATAAAGCATTTCCAACCCAGTCCAGTCCAAGCCCACAAGTCTGATATTAGCCCGTATGTCTGATAGCAGTCTATAAAGTCTTCTTCAGACTCTCGAGGCACATGCTATGACATCAAATGCAGGATAATCACAGACCAGGAGCTAAGAAAGTCCCTGGACCCAGTGGCTTTGTGAACATCCCAGTGCTGGCAGGGACCTCCACATGGCCCCTCTGGCTTCAGAGGTCTGGTTCCATCGGGGTAAGTTCATGTGGCTTCTCTTTCAGGATGTCTCATAGGGAGTCAGCCTTGTGTCTTGTGAGTAGTGAGTCTCTCACCTCCAAGGGGGAAATACAGCCAGATTTCCCAAAATTCTCAGGAGAAGGTCTTGCCCACACAGAGGTCTTATTGGCTATCTGCAGACTCCACCCCTGCACTCTTAATCCTCCAATTTGCACCAGATTAGGTGACTGCCACAGCTGTCATTTTCATAATTGGTGGTCTTTCTATGTTTCAGGCTTTAATGAAATTTTTACGGCTGTTTTTGAACTCTGATCACTAAGTTACTGTGTACTAAGTACATTGCCTTCTGGATATAGCACCATGAACCTCTGAAACTGTGTTAGTGCTGTGTGTTTTCACTCAATTCCATCTCCTAGACACCCTATAGAAGACTAATCTAGAACAGAGAAGAGGTTCCACATAGGGTTTCCTAAGCTCTAGCCTTGGTGTTGCCATTGAGTAAATGTCGCTTCGTGGTTCAAGCCCCCCAGTTAGTCTGTGAGAGAAAATTGTTTCCATAAAGATTGACAGTCTCCAGTGATGCAAGGTGGCAGCCACCATGGGCTTGGACAATTTATGAAAATGGGGTATACAGCCAAATCGATTGTGGACCTAAATATCCAGAAGCACACACACCCTTTGTAAGCTTTGTAACAAAATTAGTATGGATGGAATTAATAGATTTAATGGAGTGGTAAACCCAAGAGCCATACCAGTACTAGCAGAATGGCCTAATTGCTACAGCATCAACGTTGTCCTGCAAGAACTCTGGTGGTTAATGATGTCTGAAGAAAAGATGAAACTCCCTCAGCCACCTGAAAGACCGTGTCACAGCAAATAATCGCCAAGAAAAGCCATAACCTCTCCCCTCTCCCCATTTTATTTTAAGCACTCTTCATTTTCCACAGTAAAACGTTTTTAGATGCATCTTCTAGACCTCAGAGTGCTGGAAATGAAGCTCCTATTCAAAGACAAGTTATCATAAGATACTGAACACATACTCCTAACTTTTTATCCATAAGTTGTGTTAAAACCGCCACAACCAAAAAGATTTGCCATTTCAGAAACCCTATGGACTTGCTGCGAGTCTGAATCAGCCAGATAACAGTGGGTTTGGGTGTTTGGAATCTTTATCATCAGGACAGAGTACTAGGTAGGTCTTTTTTTTCCTGTGGATCCTCTGGTGGGTTTGAACTGCAGCACTTTTGGGTCTAGCCAAGTACTTAATGTGCCATCTGGACTCTTTGATACCTTGGTATATATAATTTTTTAAAAAAACCTACCGCCATAAAATTGATTTGAATCCATAGTAACCCTATAAGACAAAATCGAACTGCCCCCATAGGGAGTCCAAGGCTGTATCTTTTTGCAGAAGCACACTGCCACATCTCTATTTCACAGAACATCTGGTAAGTTTGAACTGCCAACCTTTTAGTTAGCCGCTGAGTTCTTCATGATTGCACTACCAAGGTTCCTTACTATCATGGTAAACCAAAATCCCACTGTCTCTAGGTCAATTATAATGCATAAGGATCCTCTGAAGGACAGAATAGAACTATTCCTTATGGTTTTCAAGACTAAATCTCGTCAGGAACAAGAAGCTTCATGTTTCTCTCATTCAGCAGCTGTTGGATTTGAACTGTGGAACTGATTATGTGGACAGCAACCCAATGCCTCCCCCACAACGCCACTAGGACACCTTCGATGCCATGTAGTATAAATTGATTTTTTTTGTATAAATTAATTTTTGTAATTTTATTTTGCTTGATCACATTGTGAATATTTATCACAGTGTAAAAATTAGCCATGATCATTAGAGGTAGTTGAGTACATTTAATTTGGGCAGTCAGTTGTGAATATCAAAAGGCTTACATCACTTTGTTTTCTCTTGCATCGCTGCCTTGGTGGGAGTAGGAAGCCCAACCTTGCTCCCGGAGAGCTGCTGCTGGATCTGAACCATCAACCCTGTGGGCCGCAGTCCTGCACACAACCACTATGCCACCGGGACTCAGCTAGACTCAGATCACTAAATTAATTAAAATATTTTGATCTTTTGCAGAGCCTACATTTTTGGAAATTCTGTGGCTATGTTTTCTTAGCATAAGTTGTTTTTTAATTAATAGCTAGTTATTTGTTTATTCATCACATAGTTGTTTTATTCCCATACAGAATTACCGTCTCTTAAACCCACAGGTCAGTTCTTCCCTATTGTATAGGGTCTCTTTGAGGCCGAGTTAACTCGATAGCAAGGGAGGTGTTTTGGTTTTAGGCCGCAAGTACTAAGCATATAGTGATGAAGGACACAGAATAAGTTTATATGTTTAGGAGGGAAAATGAAATAATAAGTAATGAAATAACTAACTGATCATTTAAATTTTTGATGAATCCTTAATAAGTGGCTAAGGAAATAAACTGGGTGGGTGAGAGAGAGTGACTAGTAGGTAGTTTCAGGAGTGTATTACATCAATGGTATCAGACATATATATATATATTGTCATTGTTCTTTTCTAGACATTTAACTTTCTATTGAACCTTTGGGATCAACTCCTCTTTTCCCCCCTCCCTACCCCCCACCTTGTGGCCCCTTGGTAGATTATAGATTGCTATTATTTTCATATCTCACACTGACTTCCACTCTGTCTTCTGTTGTTTATCCAGCCTATCTTATCTAGATAAACCTGCAGAGATAATAATATGCACAAAGAAAGACAGAGCAAAGTAATAAAAGAAAACAAAACAACAACAATAAAAACCCAACGACAGAGCTGAGCCCTGGTGGTGCAGTAGTTGTGTGGGACTGCGGCCCAGAGGGTTGACAGTTCAAATCCAGCAGCAGCTCTCCAGGAGCAAGGCTGGGTTTCCCACTCCCACCAGGACGGTGATGCCACAGAATAAAAAGAAAGAAAAAAAGCCAACGACAAAAAAAAAAAAAAAAAACCTGTACATAGGGGTTTTTTGTTGTTGTTGGCTTTTTTCTTTCTTTTTTTTTGTTGATCTTTAGGAGTGCGTTCCAGTTGAGTCTGATGGGGTGCCAGGCCCTGGCCCCAAAGTCTATTTCTGGTATTCCCTGGGGACTTTGTTGCTTTGTTTCCCTTTCTGTTTTGTTGCACATCTTTAGTGTTTCACCTCAGTGTGGTGGGGTCATATTGGGCCTAATTCCTGCACTGTGTCTTCACTGTTGTCCCCCATAGTGCTATGGGTTATTGAAGGATATTGAGTCTCATAGTGAGGCCAGTCCTATGGTTCTCCTTGTGGTTTGACTTGGCTGCTCTGAATAGGAATATCGTCCTCAGGGTTTTTTGGGCCAGGATGTGTTCCATTCTCTCTTTCCCTTCCTTCATTTGCTCTTGTGTGCTCTGATCATATATGTCTAAATCCCATTTTTCAATTTTCAGTTCACCCGTGTGTGCACCCTTCCCTGCTGCAGTGAGTCTATGTATTCCTTGGGCCAATGATCTTAGGCTAGTCCCAATTCCTGATGGTTTGGGGTTTTACTTCTAGGTCTGTGATTCACCTTGAGATTGTTCTTGTGCATGGGTGAGGTAAACATCATATTTCCTTTTTGTGCATTTGGATATCCATTGTTTTCAACACCACTGGTTAAAGAGGGCCTCCTCCCACTTTTGCTTTTGGGTGTATGTTGATGGTTTTCCTTCTGGGGTTTCTGTTTTTTCCCACACCAGTCTTGGTATCTATTATGCCAGTACCACTGTGGCTATGTAGTAGGTGTTAAAATCAGGCAAAGTGAGTTCTCCTCCAAATTTGTCCTTCTTCTTGAGGCGTTCTCTGCTAATTGTGAACTTCTTCCCTCTCTATTTGAAATTGGTGGTCAGTTTTTCCAATTCTTTGAAGAAGGTTGTTGGTATTATCAGAATAGCATTAAACTTTATAAAATGCTTTTGGTAAGATTGAAATCTTTGCTATGTTGAGTCTTCTAATCCACGAGCATGGGATGTTCTTTCATTTTTGGAGGTCGCTTTTAGTTTCCTGTAGTAGGGACTTGTAGTTTTCCTTGTATAGGTCTTTAGGTACTTTTTGTTAAATATATCCCTAGGTATTTCAGTTTGTTGTTAGCTATTGTAAAGGATACTACCTTCCTGATCTCCTCTTTGACCATGTCCGATGTATATAGCAAACTGATAGGCTTTTGTTTGTCGATCTTGTATCCTGCCACTCTTCCATATTCTTCTGTCACCATAAGTACTCCTGTTGTGGCGCTTTGGGGATTTTAAATATACAGAATCAAGTTGTCAATTACTGCTCAAGCTTGCATGACCAGATTGCAAGAATCGGACCTTGCAGAATAGATGATAGCTGCTTAGGAAAATTGTTTGAAGGCACTATTGGAGCATTATTTTAATGCCCCAAACCAAATTCATTGGGAAACCCCAGTAACTTTTTTGTTGTTTTAAGAAATGACTAATCACAAGCACTCTGTGGCATAGGCAGTGATGGTATGCGGGGAGAAAAACCATGGACCTCACTACTACTCTGGAGTACTCTTTATTCTGAAGAGTTCGTCTCTGAGAATGAAAAAAAAGAGAATAATTTTTAAATTATCAAGGAGGGATGGGAGAGGGGGAGGGATGGAGGTAGAATATGAGGAGCTGATGCCAGAGATTCAATTAGATGGAAAAAGTTTTGAAAAAGAGGATGCGAACTTATGTACAGATAGGTATGGATTGTGATAAGAGTTGTAAGAGCTCCAATAAAATAAAATAAAATTACCTTCACAGGTTTGTTTATATTGATCTTTTTATGCTTCTATAGCAACCTAAAGGAGTAAGTATCTGCCTGCCTCTAAGATGGCTCTTTTAATTGTAAAAATTCAGAGTGCTACAAATGCACTGTTATATTTACTTTAATTATAAGTAGTTGTATAGTGGTAAAAAAGTGTTTCTTATGACTTGATGGCTCTTAGATTCAATGAAATACAATAGGGGATAGATCATATTCCCTAGATCTGAGTTTACATACAGATTTACACAGTTTTACAGAATCTAGTATATCTACAGACTGCCTTACTTAGACTTCGTCCTCATCTTTCAAGATTCAAAATGTCATATTTCTATAAAAAGTCATCTCTGACCTCTTTCCAATCTATTGTCTAAATATTTAAAAAATTATGACCTGACAAATTGGTGTTAACTTTATCTACTGTGCTTGTTAACTGTGTTAACTGTTATCTATTGTGAGTTTCTTTTCTCACTCTTGGGGCTTCTAGGGAGAAAAGTGTGCAGTGTTGTAGTGGATGCCTATTCAAAAGGCACCCATGAGTATCAGTAGGTGTAGAACTTAACAAATGAATCAGACAGTGAATTATGATTTTATTTTTTAGTAATTCCTACTTAACAATATTTCCACCCCATATCTCTCCTATTCCTCATAACTCCTCCATTTTTGTTTGTTTTAAGGATTGTCCAGAAGCAAAGAATATAAAAGTGAGCTCTATTCAGGTAAATAAACATGCTTTTATCATATTCTGGGATTTAATGTGGATTAATTTTAATAAAATAATAGACACTCTTTTTTACCTTTTCCCAATTCTTAAGTCAGCTGCTTCCACAAAGTCCAAGTGAAGTGTTTACCTTATAAATTCATTCCAGTAACTTTTATGTGTATTAATTGGCTCATACCATCTAAAACAATGGTTCTCAACCTTCCTAATGCCATGACCCTTTATTGTAGTTCCTTGTGTTGTGGTGACCCCCCCCAACCATAAAATTATTTTCATTACTACTTCATAACTAATTTTGCTACTGTTATGAATCGGGCAACCCCCAAAGTGGTCATGACCCGCAGATTGGAAACCGCTGATCTAGAGTCTTCTTTAGAATATAATTGTTGGGTCTTAATGCATTAGTCACTCATCATCTCATTTTACAGTACAATTTTATCTATAAAAAGTGTGTCTATAATGAGAATGCTTTAATAGAACCATAAAAAAATTATGCCATTATTATAGAAACTCCAGTTTTATACCTACTTGATTTGAGCAGTAATATAATATCTACTTCTGTCATATTTTTTATGAGAATATATTTAGCAAAACATGCACCAATTCAACAATTTCTACATTACAACTCATCAACGTTGATTACATTCTTTAAGTTGTTCAGCCACTCTCATTTGTCTTTCTGAATTATTTATTTCTTCCCTATTAATATAAACTCACTGCCCACTAAGATTCTGGTAATCATAAACTCTGTCTAGTCCACAATAGTTTGTTCATTTGGTCAGCTAAAAAGTTTTGCCAATATCCAATACAGCAGCGAGGAATTACTAAACCAGAATGAAGGCCCAACATGATGGTAGGATAAGAGGAAAGTGAAAAGGAAATAGGGGGCTGAGCCCTTGTGGCATAAGTGGTTGAGTGCGGTACTGCGGCCTGCGGGCTTGGTGGTTCAAATCCAGCGGTGGCTCTCAGGAGCAGCACTGGGTAGTGCCCATGACCACCAGAGGCAGTGATGCCCCCCCCCCCAAAAAAAAAAAAGGAAATAGGAAATAACCAGGAGGCAAATGACATTTATAGAGGCCTAAATAGAGACATGTAAATATATATAATGAGAGGGGTAAGGTACTATGTGCTCACATCTATATGCTAAGAATTATGGTTGCACATGGACGTTGGGCCTTGACTCAATTACTCCCTTAACAGAAGAACACTTTGTTCTGATGTTCTGTGATACTCACCTTCCTGACATGATCACTGAAGACAAAGTGAGTGCATAAGCAGATGTGGTAAAGCAAGCTGATGGTGCCCGACTATAAAAGGATATAACATCTGGGGTCTTAAAGGCTTGAAGATAACAAGCCTCCATCTAACTCAGAAGCAACAAAACCCACATGGAAGAAGCACACTAACCTGTGTGATCATGAGGTGTCAATGGGAGGAGGTATCAAGTATCTAAGAGCCAGAATAACACCATACCCAAGGGGAATGGGGTGGAGGAACATGGCATGGAATGGAGACCCAATGCCCATCTGTAGACAATTGGACATCCCCTCACAGAGGGGTCACAGGGAATAGATAAGTTAGTCAGAGTGAAGTATAGCACCAATGAAACACACAACTTCCCTTTAGTTTTTTGGTACTTCTTTCCCCCCATTATCATGACCTCCATTCTACCTTACAAAACAGACTAGACCAGAGCATACACACTGCTACAGATAGAAACCCACAGTATAGGGAATTCAGGATAGATAAATCCCTCAGGGCCTGCAATGAGAATTAAGGGAGGGTAGGGGAAGAGAGGGGCGAATTGATCACAGGGTTCAATGTAGAACCAGGGAGAAGAATAATGTAAAAGTAGGGGAGGGGCAGCAGAAGATGATGTAAGATAGGGAAAAATAATATATAATTTATCAAGGAATCCTGAGAAAGTGTGGGCAGAGAAGAAATGAGCTGATATCAGGGGATCAAGTGGGAAGAGAATGCTTTGAAAATGATGGTGTTAGCATATATGCAAATATGTTTGACACATTGAAGGAGTGTATGGATTGTGATGAGATGTAAGAGCCCCCAATAAAGGTACTTTTTTGTTTTGCCAATATAATCAAAGAGATGTTTAACCCTAGGACTTTGAGTTCTTTCTGGTATAAACATTCCTTTGTGATTGAGTGCCCGTTATGAACCTGTCCCTCTGAGTAAACTCTTGGTGAGTAAATCTAGGATGGCCTGAACTTTTCCTAGGTAAAAACAAGGGTTTACATTTCCTAGGTAAAAACGCAGATTTACTTTTTGGATGCTAGCTCAAAGGTTAGCAGGTCAAATCCACAAGATGCTTCCCAGAAGACAAATGTGGCAGTCTGCTTCCCTAAAGATTTACAGCCTTGAAACTCTACAGAGCAGTTCTACTCTGCCCTAAATGGTCCTTACCAAGAAATAAAGGAAGTGGTGCATAGTAAAATAAACTTTCTTTTTCTGTACCTGCAGGGAAAGAACTGGAGCTGCTATATGGACTATTTATTTTCAGAGGGATTACAAGGCCTGAAACTTTTCGTAACAAGTAGTGTTCGTCCTTTGACCAGGAACACACGCCCTAAAGATGAACTTTAAATGTTGACATAAACAGCATACCAGAATGAATTCCATCTTTGCTGTTCCAGTGGCCACATTGGCTCAATTTGAGTTTCAGCATTTCATCTTGTCAAAAGATTGCATCCTACAAGACTCTTCGGACTAGCCTTGCTTTCACCCGCCGCCCAGGAGAGTGTTAGTGTGGCTAACTTTTGTTTCTCTGAAGTAGAAAGTCACCTCTTCACTACCACGAGGCTCTGCCTTTGACCCAATGATGTCTAAGGAGACAGATAATAAATAGACACATTCTTCACTATGTCTAGACAGTAGCAGTTAACCCAGAGACATATCCCTGCAAACTGTCTGCTCAGGCATTTTGTGCCGGTCCCTTTCGGTTCTCTTCTTGGGGAATGACAGCACCAGCAACAATGATACAACCCTGAAGGATGATTCTAAATCGAAAATCGCTGCTGGAGCCTTTATGGGTAGCACTCTGACAAAAGGAGGAAGGGGAGAGGCTTGTGGGGGCAATCAGGACATTCCTGACTCTTCTTTCTTCATGGTGATAGGGTTCTCTCTGTGATGATTTACTTATATATCCAGTGGAATAGCAAAACGCACTAAATCTCTCAATTGGTGTTTTGTTTATTTCAATTGGTGGTGTTTTTGTGGCATTACTGCCCTGGTGGGAGTAGGATGAATTGGTGTTTTACATGCCATAGTTCCATGATCTCACTCAATTACTTGATGAGAATTATAAAAATTATGAATAGAAGAACTCTGCCAAGCAATTTCATTTCGCCACACTCTTTAGTATAAATTTATGTCATTTACAGAAATCAAGTTGAATTTTTTTGTGTTTGAGGGGCACACAGGTGTGGTTCTTTTTTTTTCCCTAAGCAAAGCTTGTACTCTGGATATGTTATCAGGAGAAACCAGTTGCTATAGGATAACATGCTTGGTAAAGCAAATTTACTGTTATGTAAAATCTCAATGAATTAAAATCAATTTCACACAGCCATGGTAGACTGAAAAAAAAATGACTTATAGCAACTTGAGAAGCATTTATTCAACACAGCCCACAAAACTCAATAATAATAGTGGGAGGCCATATGTTTGTACTATGGGCTGCCCCCATCCCCTCCAGCTGGAAGAACTGTTCCAGTGGACTTTCCACCCAAGTGGCAGCTCCCAGTCCTCCCAGTCCTCCCAGATCCTGCTTGTGTTAGTTAGACTAGAGGAACAAACTGAAGGACACGCATATCGATACATGGAAAGGGTTCATACACAAAAGGAATGGGACACGGAGGAAGCATCCCAGCCCAGCCCAAAGTCACAAGTCTGATATTAACTCATATGCCCGAAATCAGTCCATCAAAGTCCTCTAACAACTCATGAAGTCACAAGTCAGTGGGTGCAGAATCCCAGTGCTGGCAGGGCACCTCGTCTCCAGGGCTCAGGGTCCATCAACAGCAGAAGAAACTCATCGCTGGCAGAGGTCTCCACCTGTCTGCCCCAGCTTCAGAGGTCTGGCTCCATCAGGGCAAAGCTGTATGGTCTCTCCGCCGGCTCCTCCAGCTTCTCGAACGCTGCCAGCTTGTCTTGTCCGTGATTAATCGTCTCTCTAACTCCCAACAACTGGGGAAGATAGCTTCTCATCTTCACAAGGGAAATATGTGATTTCCCAGAAGTCTCAGGAGAAAGCCATGCCCACATAGAGAGGCCTCATTGGCTACTCAATGGCTATCTCCAGATTAACAGGCTAGATTGCTCCATAATACAGAAGTTAAGTCAAGGAGGGAGTCAGAATAAGCCAAAAAACTGGCAACATCCTGGAAAGGATTGGACTATATTTGGATTATAGGGCATTTTTATGTCTGCAGAACATTGCCAAAAATAATAATCAGCTAGCAATCAGTGGGTGCTGATAACAGACCATTCCAAAATTTCACAGTGAGACCAGAGGATGGGACAAAAAAGGCCTTGCTAGTTTTCTGGAACCACGGAAGAACTGCTGAACAATTAAATTCAAGGCAGGAGTTCCACCCCCCCAAAAAAAAAAAAACAATGCCAAGCTCAGTGGTCATTGAGTTTTTCTGACTCAATGACCCTATAGGACGGAGTAGAACTGCCATCATGCTTTTGAAATCTTTATGGAGGCAGACAACCTTTATCTTTATCCAACAAGAAGTCAATAGGTGGTACAAATGATTACCAAGCTTGGTTACTAACTAAAAGGTGGATTCAGATGAGTCCATCTGGACATGCCACAGAAAGTTTTGGCAGTCTGCATCTGAAAAATTAGCCATTGAAAAACTTATGTAGTATGTAGTTGCACGATGACAGATCCAGGCTTATCATGAGTGAAATTACATGAAGGTGAAAGTCATCTTCAAACCTCAAAATTCCAACAGTAAATTGTGGAAACTTTATCTTAGAGGACTTAAGCACAACCTCTGACCAGTCAGTGGCTACCTGCAAATGTGACCCAGGAGTGAGCTCTAGGAAGCCAGGTTTAAAGATTTCAAACAATCAACCAACCAAGCAAGGTGTCAACTAAGTCCACGTTGAAGAAGCACACTAGCCTGTGTGATCCAAGGATTGTAAATAATAAAGTTCTAATTTTAAGAGAGGGAATGGTATCAGAGCTTAAATTGTGAATTCCTGGTTTACAGAAGGCTGTAGGTGAGAGTGGAGGCCCAAAATTCATTTGCAGGGTCCACACATGGATTAAACCTCCAGTGAATCCCCTCTGATCATAGCAGAGAGATGTGACTAGCTTTGAGAGTATTGCAAATTTGATTGTGGCAGATATAGTGTGGTTAGAATGTAATACCTTATTTGACCTCCCATTTCTCCCATTGTAAAGTTTTTTCAGTAATGAAAATAACCTATAGAATGGGAGAAAATATTTGGTAAATCTAAATCTGAGAAGCATTAAACATCTAGGATATATGCAGGTAAATCAAACAATATTTCTACTTAGGTTCTAGTTCATACAAATATGAGTTTATTCCAAATGATGAATGTGTTTAAACGTGTTTCTGTGATCAGTGCATGACTGCAGACCAGTTCTGCCAGTGAAATATACAATCAAAACTGATTTCTGAGAGGGTCTGCTGAGCCACTTAAAGACAAAGAAGTCAGCTGAGGTTATACCAGTTGGGTTTGGGGACTCCAAAGATATGATCCTGGTAGATTTTGTTTTCTTTTTTTTTTAGGCATCACTGCCCTCAGTGGTGGGAGTAGGAGGCCCAGCCTTTGCTCCTGTGAGCTGGAATTGAACCTCCAGCCCAGTGGGCCGCAGTCCAGCGCACAACCACTACGCCACCGGGGCTCAGCCCCCACCCCTTTTTGGGGTAGATTTTCTTAAGACACAAGACTATCAAGAAGACTTATTAGAAAGGTCTAAGAAAATTTTAGATTATATTGATAAGGAAAAGCCCAAAATGTTGGTGTTGAGAAATTCCCCCCCCCCCATTATGACAGTGTGCCTGCTCACTCTTCAAGGGTAGCAAGGGCTGTCCTAGAAAAATTTCATTAGGAACCTTACTCTATCCACCATGACGTGCTGATCATCCCACTCAGGATTCTTTGTTTCAAAATCATGTAATTTGAGCCCCTTCAGATGGCCAAAACTGCCATTTTGGGGGAAAAAAACCCTGCCATTTTGACATGGTACTAAGATGCAGAATTCTTTGAGAAGAGTTATAGATAAAAACATTAAGGAAATGTATAGATCTAAGAGTATATGTTGAGAAACAATGCTGTCATATTTTGATCATTTTAATTAGGTTATTTTATAGCAATACTTTTTGAATTACCCTTGAATAAAGAACTCAAAAAGACAGCCCAATGAAAACATGGGCAAAAATGTGACAGACATTGTTGCAAAGATACACAAATGGTCACTCAAGGTTATAAAAAGATGATCAGTGACATGAGTCATCAGTGAAAGGCCAACCACCACCGCACTGAGATACCACTGTACACCAAGGAGTTTTGCTATTATCAGAACAGGAAAATCATTGATGATTCTTAAAGTGAAATGAAAGTTAAGACCCCAAATTAATAGAGAAAGACATAAAGATGAACGAGTCAATCTGTCAAAAATATAACAGTGATAAACACACACTTAGGAACAGAATCTCAAAAATGAAGAGATAATTGACAATGGATAAATTGATAATTTAGTCATAATAGTTGGAGACTTTAAATATTCTAATTTCAACAATGTATTGGATGATAGAGAAAAGGTTAAGAATGTTGAAAACTTGAAAAAACTGTCAAATAGGTCTACTTAAAAACATGGAGAACATTCCATTTAAAAGTGGAATTCTCTGTGTGTGTGTATGTGTGAAATTACTTTGTATGACTCCTTTTTCATTGTCTTTTTGGTTCCCATCTAATGACTGGATGGGAGCATGCAAATAAGTATAGAAGACTCCCTCAGGGATTGGTCACTTTTGCCATTTAGCTTGGTATAAAAGTGAACTGTCTCAGAAACAGGATGAGAAATCCTATGACTATCAAGAGCAGCCACCAATGTGTAGAGCATATGGGGTCCTTGCCTAAAATGGTGGAAGTCAGCAGACAGCAGCAGTGCTCCTGGTCTATGAATATGTTAAGTCTTTGGCCAGGAGGCTGGCTTGCAGAGCAGAGTAGGGTAACCTTTGGACATTTATCATCATTAGAGATTTGTGACCTTTGACCAAGGAGGGCAAACGTCAAGGGATTTTGTAGTTGAGAGAAGATGTGCTTGCTGGCCTGGCTGAGAAGAGACATCGACAAGAGGACGGCATCCTTACTGTTTTCTGATCCTGACTTGTATCCTAATGTTGATTTCCCTAATGAAACCCTCCATAAGTGTATATTGTCTGTGAGTTCTGTGTGGCCATTGCGATGGTTTATTAAACCCAGCCAAGAAGTAGAGTGTTGTGGGAGAGACGGTTGGTGTCAGAATAGGATAAAGAAGGGTAAAAGAGTAGTGGCATATATGACTTCTGCAATATGGGAATCTTTACTGAGCAGATGTGCCTTTTGATTCTTAATTCATACATGTAATCACTTAAAACAGTGCTTAATGTATTATCACTTAATGAATATTTGCTCTTATTATTGTTGCTATTTTGATACTCTGAAATACTATTATGGAGAGTACATTAAGCTGCCATTGTTCTTAAGTCCATGTAGTCTAAAGGGAATATTTTGCTTGAAGTTGCAGTAGTTCATGGACTTGGCTTTCTTTAAAATGGCTACAAATTTGGATCTCTTCCATTTGATTAATCAGGTATCTTTCAAATTTCTTGGCATAGGCAAGTGAGCATCAGCACTGTGTCTGTTTGTTGAAATATATAAATTTATATCAATTCCTGGAAACTTGTTTTTCGCTAATGGTTTCAGTGCAGCGTGGACTTCTTCCAATACCACTGGTGCTTGATCATATGCTACCCTCTGAGATGAGTAATCAATCAAATCTTTTGGGTTCGGTAACTCTGTATTTCTTCCATTTTCTTTTGATGCTTCCTGCATCGATCAAAGCCATCGAAGCCATCGAATCCATCAACATTTCAACTCAGCCTTGATTTTTTTTTTATTAGGCATCACTGTCCTCAGGTGGTGGGAGAAGGAGGCCTAGCCTTTGCTCCTGGGAGCCGGAATTGAACCTCCATCCCAGTGGGCCGCAGTCCCGCGCACAACCACTACACTACCGGGGCTCAGCCCTCAGCCTTGATTTTTTTCCCCGTTCTTTCAGCTTAAGAAATGCGAGCACATTCTTCTCTTTTTTTCATACAATCTGTATGCTGAGCAAATCAATGCAAGAAGAACAGGCAACAGGATTGGAGGAAGATCCATTAGCAACCTGTATTATGAAGATGACAAAATTTCGCTTAAAGTTAAGAAGACATGAAGTACTTTCTGATGAAGATCAAAGACTGTAGCCTTCAGTATGGAGTATAACTCAATGCAAAGAAAATATAAAGTTTCACAGTCAGACCCTTAACAACATGATAAAAATCAAAGTTATCAAAGACTTATTTTTTACTTGAATCCACACTAAAGTAATGGAAGCAGCAGCTAAGAAATCAAAGAATGTATTGTATTGGGAAAATCTACACAAGACCTCTTCAAAGTATTAAAGAGCAAAGATGTCACTTTGAGGATCAATGTGTGCCTGATGTACGCCATGACATTTTCAGTTAACTCATAATTTTGCAAAAACTAGACAGTAAAAAGCCCCCCAAAAGAATTGATGCTTTTGAATTACAGGGTTGGTGAATGTTGAATGGACTGCCAGGAGAACAAACAAATCTGTCTTGGGAGAAGTACCTCTAGGAAGAATGAAAGAAAAATAGTATTAAATAAGGAAAGAAAGAAAAAAGTTCAGTCAGAATCTTCCTTAGAAGAGAAGATGGTGAAATTTGTTCTCACTTTGGACATGTTATCAGGAGGGAATGGTCCAGGAGAAAACCATGCTTGGAAAAGCAGAAGGGTCACAAAAAAGGAGGAAAGCCCTTAACAAAACAGATACAGTGGATATGACATTGGTTTCAATCATGGCAACAATTGTGAGGCTGGCACTGGACCAGATGGTGTTTTGTAACGTTTTGTAAGTTGTTTTGAGCCTGAACCAACTCGATGGCACATGAAAAATGACAAGGGTAAAGAAGATATACTAGGCAAAGCACAAGCCCTAGTAAAATAGTATTATGAGTTGGGCTACTCACCACCATCAATGGCTCAAACCCATCAGCCACTCCGCAGGTGAGATTTGTGGCTTTCTGTGCCCACAAAGATTTATAGTCTCAGGAATCAGGACAGTTCTAATGTATCGTATAGGGTCAATATGAGGCAGAATTAACTTGATGGCAGCGAGTTTGGTTTTTGTTTTTGTAGCAAAGGATGTGTACCCTTCTGGCTGATATGGTGAATGTAAGGGAGAAAGTATTTTTAAAAATAATAAGATAGCTTGTACAGTCCCCTGTGTGGCCTTGTGCACTTTCCAGAGATAGCGTGTACTATCTGAAACTGTACTGCCCAAAACTTTCCTTTCCCCCATAAAAGTTACTTGGATTACAAAATAATCATCATATTAAGATGATCTTGAGCAGGTCAATTATCTCTTACCCTTAATTATCTCCTTTGCAAAATTAGGATAAAATTAATTATCTTCCAAACTTGTAGAAAAAAGTAATGGACATTTTGTATAACACAATACCCAAAAGCCTCCAGTTGCCATGAAGTCCATTTTAAGTCATAAGCGTTTGTTTCACAATAGTACCGCCCTCTCTAGGGTCCCATGGCGGTGGCTTTCTGGAAGCAGTTAGCCAGTCCTTTGTTTGAAGAAACCTCTGAATGTGTTCTAACTGCCAACTTTTGGGTTAATGACCCACTATTTCACCCGCATAGCACTTTAAACCAAAACATGATGTCCTTTTCACCACACTAGTCTGTCCTGCTAACATGTCCGAAGTGTGTGCGATGAAGTCTTGCCATCTTTGCTTCTAAGGAGCCTTTTGACTATATTCATCTAACACTGATTTCTTCTGGCCGTTCATGGTATATTCAATATTCTTTGCTAACACCATACCTAAAATACATTCACCAATCATTTATTGTCCAGCTTTCCAGCTTTCATGTGCATGGGAAGCAAGTGAAGATTTTGTGGCTTGGGTCAGGTGCCATTTAGCCCTTAAAGTAGCATATTTACTGTATAACACTTTAAAGAGGCCTGGGGCCGTAGATTTGCCCAGTGCACTACATCGCTCTCTATTTATTGACTTGCTTCCCGAGACACTGAGATAACCTTAGTCTTTGTCTCTATTTAGCATAATGTTACTTCTTTGTCCGTTTGTGAATGTTTCTTTATGTTGAGATGCCATTCATACTGAAAACTGTAGTGCTTGATCATCACGAAGTGCTCCATGTCCCCTTTACTTTCAGCAAGCAAGATTGGCATCTGCATATCACAGGTTGTTCGTGAGTATTTCTCTAAATCTGATGCCATATTCTTTATACACTCCATCTTCTCAGATTACTTGCTCAGCATATTGAGGAAGTGCAGTGGCAGGAATACACATGGTTACTGTACCCAAAAGGATTTCTTGATGCTCTACCAGTTCAGGAGGTAGCCAATGGTGAAGAATTGACCAAAGACCAGAGGAGGGAATTGTATTAGAACATGAATTCTGAGCACCCGCTTTTTTCTCCAGCAGTTTTATTGTCACATAATTTGCATAGCATACAATTCAATAGTTCAATTGTTTAGTCATATTATTATAGCATCTCCCACCCCATGGTTAAATTGCCTTTAAAATAAGTTATACAATAACAATCCATTCTAGTGCTTCCTCACCTCCCCTGCCTTCATTATTTGCTCCCTAAATCTCCTTTCCTCCTGTATCACCCACCCCCACCCGTGTTCCCTATGTCCTTTTTATGCATAATTATCATTATGCATCCACTCCTGTGCTTCAAAGCTGGGAAAACCAGCAGAAACCAAATAACACTAAGGTAGTAAGGATAAAATTATAATAGCACAGAGACAAAGGTAGAAGTGATGCATAAGAAGGAAAATACCGGGCTGAGCCCCAGTGGCGTAGTGGTGTGCAGGACTGCGGCCCACTGGGTTGGAGGTTCAAATCCAGCAGCAAGCCTGGGCCTCTTACTCCCACCACCAGAGGGCAGTGATGCCCCAAAACAAACAAACAAAAGAAAATACCCCAACAATATTTAAAAACCAATGGAAGAAATGTGTCATGGAACAAGTAAGAGATACTTGCACCCAGAATAAATTCAGGTCCCATCTCTAGGGAAGTCAACTGGTTAAGTATCCAGTTCAATCCCGCATAATCAAGATGACAGTGCTCTCGGCCCGATGACAAAGCTGTTGGAGACTCACCTGTGGCTAGAGCAGATCTGCCAGTATCTCTGTCGGACTAGATACTCTGCAGAGGGGCTTGGGGCCCACCCCAATCTCCCTCCACAAATTGACTATTCTTAATTTGAGCGCTGATACTTTTCCCATCACCATATTCAGGTTTTGTAGATGTCATCTTTGTATAACACAAGCTGGTGTGCTTTCACGTGAACTTGGTCAACTCCTCGCTTAGATGGTTGCTTCTTTGAATATAAGCTTTTAAGACCCCAGATGTGCTTTCTCAGCACCCTTTTCTGCAGTGACTATTTCCTGAAGCTGAGTATATAGCATGGTCATGATGTAAGAACTGATTATTTGTAAGTTGGAGCTAGGATTTAGTGTGAGCCCAAACCCCATTTTTGTCCTATGCTTTAAATTTTTTTTAATTTAAAATTTTTAAAATATTTTAAAAATTTGCTATAACTTGGGAGTTAATGCAAATGTCATAACATTCCATAGGTCAGTCACGTCAAGCATAATTACTGCCATAATCAGTCTCCCGACATATTTTTCCTTCCTGAACTTCCTGACATCATCTCCTTATCTCCATCACCCCTCTATATCCTCCTTCCCCCAAACCCTTGTTCTATTTCTTGCCTTATAGGCTCAATGTTTCTGGATTTCATCTACCAAAAAACAAAGAAAGAGCTTCAAGAGGGTGAGTCCTAATGGTGACGCACCTCTGAGATACACCCTAATATAAACAGACATAGGTAGAATCCAACAGGGTTGCTGGAATAATCCGTATATTGATAGAACATACAGGGAGTTGATGTAGCAAGACTTGTGTGATCGCCAACCAACCGTACACTGCTCTTGGTATCGCTGTCTTTTGCTTCCTTAGACACCGTTGTCCGGCTGAAGTCCTCGGGTTGCAACTGTGTCTGAGGTAGAGTCCTGTTCACCCAGTGCAATTCCCATATTGGGTTTTCCCCAGGCAACCTCTGAAGCATGCTGTGTGCCCTGAAGCTCCAGGATTCGGGGTTCCATGGGGCAAGGTCTCTGTTCTCTGGGTACCCCCAGATGTCCTAGACCAATTTGGCCCACCCACTGCACCCCACTAAAGTACTGCCCCCACCCCATCTAATGTTCCCAAGCGAATCCTGTTTCTCTTCCTCCAACCTGGAGGTCAGCCCTCCTTCTCCTCTTCTCCCCTCCACCAACATTCATCTGTGCTCCCCCACATTTGACCATTCCCTCTACCTCCCTATGTTGCCCCTCCCATCAGTAAGCCTCATCCCTCTGACAGGGTCGCCTCCCTCTGCAGGGACCTTAAGCCCAGGTCCACATGGCCACCACTCTGTAGACAGAAGACCCCCTTCTCCCTGGCCATTTGCTCCCAGCTGTCGTGAGCCAAGTGACCTATACTAAACTGAACCTGAAGCACATGAAGTGTGGTTCATTAGCACTCGTCCAGCTCTTTACCAGGCTCTCTGGTCCGCAGCCCAAAGACTGGATGACCTGCAAACTTGAACTTGTGCCCATTCTGCTGCATGTTCCTGTTGCAGTGGACTTGAGCACCTGGTCTACAGAAGTTTATGGATGACAGTGAATGGCCTAAATGCACTTCCAGGGTCCCCACCAGGACTGAGCCTCCATTAAATCCCTTTGGACTGTTGACCAGGGACGTGAGTAGCCTTAATCACCAGAGCACTTCAGAAAGTGAATGAATGCAGATATAATCAGATTAAAATTCAACATCTTACTGCTTATTTGCTCTCACTTTTAATTTGTGCTAGTTCTTATGATTTTCTGTCTTAACTTTGTTTTATTGTTGTATTGTTACTGGACTTTGGGGGGGGTTGTATGGTTCACTTTATATGGAATCCAGGATTAGTAAATCTATAGAAGTAGTAACTAGATTAATAATGGTTGTAGATTGTGGCAGGGGAGGTTAGGCTCAAATGGGAAACTAAAAACAAGGAATACAAAAATGAAGAAAGTATTGTGAAATTGATTGTGGTGATGATTGTACAAATCTTTTAAATATCTTTAAACCATTGAATTATCTGGTATGTGAATCATATGTCAAAAAACACTTTTTAAAATTTGATCGCTAAAAAGAAAAAAAAAAAGGTCTGAGCCCTGGTGGCGTAGTGGTTGTGCACGGGACTGCGGCCCACTGGAAAGGAGGTTCAGTTCCAGCTCACAGGAGCAAAGGCTGGGCCTCCTACTCCCACAACCAGAGGGCAGTGATGCCTAAAAAAAGCTAAAAAAAACCCCTAAAATTTGATGGAGGCAGTGTAGCACCAATGAAACATGCTACTTTCCTCTAGCTCTTTAATGCTTCCTCCCTGACCCCACTATCATGATTCCAGCTCTACCTTATAAATCAGGATAGACCAGAGGATATACACTGGTATGGATCAGAACTGAAAACACAGGAAATCCAGCACACATGATCCCTTCAGGACCAGGAGTGAGAGTGGTGACACTGGGAGGGTGGAAGGAAGGTAAGGTAGAAAGGAGAAACCAATTACAAGGATCTACATATAACCTCCTCCCTGGGGGACCTATTGCAGAAAAATGGGTGAAGGGAGACATCAGACAATGTAAGATATGACAAATAATAATTTATAAATTATCAAGAGTTCATGAGGGAGGGGGGAAAGGGGAAAAATGAAGAACTGATACCAAGGGCTCAAGTGGAAAGCAAATGTTTTGAGGATAAAGGCAAAAATGTACAAATATGTCTACACAATGGTTGTATGTATGGATTGTGGTAAGAGTTGTATGAGCCCCCAATAAAATGATTAAAAGATTTTTGATGATACTGAAGGAAGACGTCCAAATGGAACTGAAGGCATTGGTGAAAATCAAGGAGTTCACAGAATACCAATGGTGATATTTCAACAATTGAATGCAACATGGGGGTGGGGCATTTGAGACTAAGAACTCAATAGAAAGTAAATGTCTAGAAAAGAATGAGGGCAACATATGTACAAACATTTCTTATTCAATTGATGTATGGATTGTGATCAGAGTTGTATGAACTCCCAATAAAATGATTTACACATGAAAAAAAATGAATGTAATGCTGGATCTTAACCATATCTTTTGGTAATTCCTGCATTCACTGGATTGACTTTCTTTGGATTGGGCACCAGTACCATCTTTTCCAGTTAGTCGGGTAGCATGTTCCAAATGTTTTGAGCCAGTCTGTGGTGGCCCTTTTCAGTTTCTTTCTTTTTTTTTTTTTCAGTTTCTTAATGTCATCTGCAGATCAGAAGTTATTTTGTTATTTCTCTCTCTCTAGCTTTTATTTATTGTGTTGTGGTTGTTGAGAATATGCACAGCAAAACCTACTTGAGTTTAACAGTGTCCGCATGTGCAGGTGAGTGGCATTGATGAGATTCTGCAAGCCGTGCAACCATTCGCACCTCCCTTTCGCAGTTGATCCTCCTTCATTTAACTCACTGTCCTCAAAGCTTCCTGTCCAATCTTATAAGATGCTCTTGTCAATTTTATCCTAAATCTACATAGATTTTTAAAGAGCATAATATGCAAAGCAGCTATTTATTACAAGTTCCACTAAACAGTGATTTTAAGAAGATTTCAGGGGATATGTTTAATATGTGTAGGTGATTTCATCACAATAATTTCAGGGGTTCAACTAGCTTCCAAGGCTCTAGAAAATCTAGAGCCCATGGGAATTTTAATTTATGTTCTGCACGTTTCTCCTTTTTATCAGGATTCTTCTATGGCATCTTTGATCAAGGTGTTCAGTATGGTAGCTGAACACCCTCCAGCTGTGTTCTGGTGGCAAAGGAAGCAGTTCTTCATAAAGCAACTAGCCTCACACTCTATATCCTTCTGTTCCTAACTATCTTTTTACCTCTCTTGCTCCAGGAAAATGGAAACCAATTGCTGTACCTTGGCTGGATGCTTAACACGAAGTTGTTTTTGAATTTTTTTTTCTGATTAAGGAGTTTTATTAAGGACATTAAAAACCAAAAGTCAGGATCCGTAAACAGTAAGGCTAAAGTCATCAATCCTCAGCAACACCTCTCTGCAGCCCGCAACCCAGTCCCTCTGTGGCCTCAGTCTCAGCCGTGTGGTCCGTGGGACCCGCCTGTCACTGTTTCACAGTCCCATGGTCTCTTGCTGTTCCTCTTGCTCTGTCACATCATCTCCGTCCCTGTCTCTGGTGCCTCTGCCCTTGGTCTCCACCACTCTTCAGACGGAAATCAGAGTGCAAACACCTTCCTATTTCTACTACCACTCTCCCAAATACAGCTCTCTTTTTTTGCCTGTGGACATAAGCTATTATTATTGTAGCTGTCATCTCGTTTCCCTGACTCAATCCCAATGGAACTTAATGCTGCCTGGTCTAGTGCCATTCACACGATCAATTTGGGACCAGATCATTGTGATCCATAGGACTGCCATTGATTGATTTGGGGATTGATTTAGTCTGCAAGCTCCTGCTGAAACCTGTGTAGCACCCTACCAACAGGTAATGGCTGGGCGAAGGAATCAGATCAGAATCTCTGACAGGGAAGGCAAGAATTCTACCACCAATCCGCCTATGCTTCACAGGCTTTTTCTGGAGACTTCTAAATGTTTTCCTTGTTATTTGAACTCCCTTTATCCATCAGACCTCATAGTTCTCTTCTGAATATTGGTTGAATTGTGTCTCAACTATTTAAACACCCCATTGCATGGAGTAGCAAACCCAACTTCCTTCATGTGACTTAGTTTTGAAATAAATTGCTTTTCATTTTGTTATTACTACAAGTTAAAAACTCCATGCAATATTCAACACCTAACTTCCTTAACATAAGGTAAAGCCATCCAAACCAACTGACATTCTCACATGTTTACCTGTTCATGGTTATTTGGACCATATTCAGGAATTAGTATATGAACCACATTAACTAATAAGTCTAAATCAAGTTGAAGAACTAAGATCTCGTTAAAAAGCTCCAACATTTATTGATTTCTGACAAATAGATGGAAAAAGCTGACCATATTAACCCATTTCAATTTTAGTCTTTAAAATGGCCTAATTTTTCAATATGACAAAAAATTTGAATGCATTTGCAATAGCGACCCAGTCTATGTCACTCATTGTGTGTTTTTTTATTCGGGGAGACACCCTGTGGAAGAAATAAATCTCTAGGCTGTGGTCTTTATACCAAAGTCAGGTCTCCCCCTCTTTCCTGTAGCTCCCAATGCCCTTCACAGTCTGTTTGAATATGCCAGGCACTTGCACCCTTCCGTGTCTTTATTCAGGTTACTCCCCAGCCCAAAACGCCATTGGTTTCCTGGGGACCAGCTCAAATATCAGCCCTTCTGGTCTAGTGGGTTACACTCTGGGCTGCTAAGCACAAGATCGGGAGTTTGAAACCACCGATTGCCCTTTTGGGGAAAGATGAGGCTTTCTAGCTCTCATAGAGATTTACATTGTAATAAATCCAGAGGAGCCATTCTGTTTTTTTTGCAGGGGTTGCTGTGAGTCAGTGAGGGGTTGCAGTGAGTTTGTGCTTGGAGTCTGGGAGCTCTTACAGCTCTCCTTTTGAGGTCAGAATGGATGTCTCAGTGCCTGTGCTCTTAACCAGAGCCCTAGCCGTGCAGTGGTTTGCCCATTGGCCTGTGATGCCCATGGTCAGCAGTTCAAAATCACCAGCCTCTCAGTGAGAAAGATGGGGTTTTCTAGCCCTGTCAGTAGTTACAGCCTCTGAACCCCAATGTGGCAGTTCTACCCTGGCTTGCAGGATCAGTATGAGTTAGCATGGACTTGACGGCAATGAGCTTTTTGGGGTGTGCTTCGCCTGAGCTGTATCAAATGGAGGAAATAATAGTGGTCGTAGTCATTTCAGAAGCAGCAACTGTTCCGTGAACAGAAATCTTTTGGATAGCTTGGAAGCCGGTAGCTTTGAGCAGAAGAAAAGACTAGACTGCGTGGGCAGTACAACTGTCTGGGAGGGAGTCAGGGCGTGTACCCAGAGATACACATGGCTGCAAGAGGCCATCAGGCAGAACCACTTTGAACCCACCCCGGATAGCAAAGGGAACTTTTTGTAAATAGCTTGCTGAAGAGAACAATCTGCCTAGAATATGTGTTGCCCACGCCTGGCGCCTCCTCCTCACTGTGAATCTTGTTACCCTCCGTGGGAGCGGCCAGGAGCCTCTGACACGAGCATCTGGCATGAGGACTGAGGCGTAGGTTGGCAGTTCGTTGGTGGTGAAGGTTCCTTCTGTCCCGTCTGCTGGTGCGCTGCTTCCCTCCCTGACAATTGGTTTCTTAGACAGGATTGCTTACTCGCCCACTGTTTCAGAGGTCTGGCTCATCAAACCAGGAAGTCCAAATGACAAAGTGACGAAAACAGCAGGGCCGGTGCGGGGAATATGATGATGTTCATCCACTGAACTCACCCCAGGGGATCATCACTGGCCCCTCCCCGGAGGAGCGGAGGTGTTTGACTAGGCTGGTTGGTGTTTAGACACTAGGACATGCCAGTCCAGTGGGATACGCATGCCCCTGAGAGCATCAACATAGACTGTTACACAGCTCCTGCTGCAATCCTCGAACAAACAGAAGCACCCACGTATGGTTTTATGGCAGTTTACAAATGGAGTTCAAGAGGCCCTAACTCTAAGTGCTGTATGTAAAATAAAAGCAATTAGTGCAGCTGTTCTCATTGTACTCACCAATCTGGAATTCACTTGCCAGCAGAAAAAATAGAATATTTTACCCCACTTCAGTGTAATCACATTTGAGAAGCAGGAAGTTCACTCATTGCTTCTTTTGTACCCCTCACAATGATTAGCATTATTATGCACAGTTGACGCTCGATAAACATGAAAACTGGGAATGAAGTTAAAGATTCCTGCTTAAAAGACTTTTGTTTGTTTGGTCTTGTGTGTTATTTATTTTGTTATTTGGGATTTAATGCATAGAACATATTCCATAGTTCGATTACATCAAGTAGAACTGTGCAATTGCTACTACAGTTGCCAACCATTCGTTCTCTGCATGGGCTCCTTTCACCCACCACTACCACCACCACTGGGCCCCTCCCCCCACCAAAAACATTATTGTACTGTATCCCTATAAGTTCATCAATTCTGAGTTTCATGTACCAGAAACAGAAAAGCATGTAGTACAACTCCATGAAGATGACCTCCATTGACACAATACCTGTGAAATACACTCTATGATGAACAAACAAAACAATACAGACCAAAAAATAGAGGAAATTTTGGAAACCAGATCAGGTCCAGCCTGCATCATAGACAGGATCGTCAGGCAGCATTTTAACAGCTCAGGTCAGATTTATGCCTTTGATCTTCTATACTCCTCTCTCCCAAGCACTGTGTTTAGGGAACACTTTCCTTCCATTCCTCCATTCTAGATGAGAGTTCTCTGGAGGCTTACTTCCTGTGTTGTTCCACTAATGGCTCCTGGCCCCCACTGTCATCCATCCCCTTCTACACACCATATTCTCACAATTTAGGCTCTATTACTGATCCCTCCTTCAGCTCTGGAGTATATGATTTACAATCCTTCGGTGACTGATAATGGTGTGCTTCTTCCTTGTGGACTTATGCAAATCTTCTATGTTCCCTTCCTGAGGGCACGTATTGAGCAGGGCTATGATGTAGAACTAATTGCTCTTCCATTGGAGCTAGGGGTTTAGTGTGAGCCCCAAATCTATCCTTGGATCTATGCTTTTTTTATTTTTTTCTTTTCTTTTAATTTGCTGTAACTTGGGAGTTTATACAAATGTCACCGTTCCATAGTTCAATCACGTCAAACAGAATTATAAAATTGTTTCCCTTAGCAGTCTCCATTAACAGCCAGTCTTACTCAGGCGCACTGCCATCTAGCCCATTCTCACTCATAGTGACCCTACAGGGCAAAGTTTTATTATGAGAACAGAGTACCCCCTAATTTTTCCATGGAGCAACTGGTGTATTTGAACTGCTGGCCTTGTAGTTAGCAGCCCAACAGTTGACCATGATGCCCACAGGGTCCCCTTGACAACCATTAGTATAGTAAAAACTGAGTTCTCAATGTGACTTCCCAATTTTCTCAAATTTCTTTTGATCCTTGACCCAGCAGGAAGTCTCTCTATCCCCCGAAATTAGTCCTATATCCAGCCTTCTCCATGTAATCCCATCAATTGTATTTTCTCTTGACCACTACTTTGCCTTTTCTTGCTATCATTTGAGGTGTCCCAATGTGCAGAATGCAGTCCAGGAAAGGTGTGACTGGCAAGAGGAATCTGGAGTAATTGTTAGGTCCAGGGGTTTACACACACACACACACACACACACACACACAGATGCCTGAAGTCTGCATTGTGGTTTTTGTTCTGTGATTAAAAACAGGGCTGCTAGGGTCTGGCAAGGTTCCTAGGTGGTGCAAACATTTAAGTGTTCAACTACTAACCCAAAAGTTGGAGGTTCAAATACACCCAGCAGTGCCTAGGAAGAAAGGCCTGGTGATCTGCTTCCGTCAAGATGGCTGCCTGTTTAGGAGCAAGCCTGCATTAGCAGAAATAATTTACCTGAGAACCAGATGCATTAGCCATGCCATAATTTCCTCTCTAATGTTGACAGCTTCTTGAAACTACGGTAGGAGACCAAGTAGTTTGCTGCCACCCAAGACCTGTTGCTGCTCCTTCAATCAAGATACTTCGCCCATTACTCTCAGCACATGCTAATTCCTCAGAGCAGTGCTACGAACGGGCCTTTGAAACTGATGTGGTAAAAATGTACTCATTGATCTCTGACAGGTTTACTCTGACTCCGGGTGGATCGCACCAAAAACGTATGTCTATGAAAGCTTACCATGAGCCAGGCAACGTGCTGGGCACTTCACATATGTACCTCATATCATCTGCATGCCTTCTCTAATGACCTGGGCAAATTCATTCTTGTCATTTTACCAAGCAGTAAGCAGACGTCACTAAGTGGGCATTGCTGTTGGGACTTGAGCTCAGGCAGGCTCCTTCAGAACCTGTCCTGGTGACCCCTCTGCTATTACTTCTCTGAAGTATTATACTTAGAAAGTGACTCGATACTTGAGTCAATAAATGATTATGGGTCTCCAATTTCCAAAGGGCTTCCCCCAAGGCCTCCCTCGAGCAATGTCATGTGTTTTCAGGAAGACTCTGCCCTGTTTATCTGAGTAGGGTATGGACAGATGGTTGAGGGCAATTAGGCTGTGCTTGACATTTTCAAGTACAATTGAGCCCCACTTCAGGAAAGCAGAAAGCAGTTCAATAGTGAAATTACCTTTTCTGGTCTGTGCTCAGGGAGCCTGCTTTGTTACTCCACCCCCCGTTCTTCACAAATAATATTTTATTGTGTTTTGGGTGAAATTTTTCCATAGCAATTTAGGTTCCCAGTGAAAATTTTCTACACAAATTGTTCAATAGCATTGATTACAGTTTTCCCCATGCATAAATATTCTCATTATTTCCATTCTAGATGTTCTGTTTCCTTTACTCTGTATTCCCAGCTCCCCCACCCCCACCCCACTGTACATTCTCATCTTTGTTTTTTAAGTTATTGTTGACTTATCTAGGTGATTTTTTAAAAGAAGCACAGTGCTTAGGGCCGACGTTCTTTTTTTTTAATCATTTTATTGGGGACCCTTACAACTCTGCTGCTCTTAAGGGAAAAGCTGGGAGCCCACTAGTTACTGTCGTCTCATGGGAGAACAGGGGCAGGCAGGGAGCACACACAGAACTGAAGTGTGATGACAAGTTCTTTTTTAATTGTAGGGGCACTTTATCTCTACCTACCTCAGAATTTCCATTGACAACAGGAAAATCATTTCCTTTGCAAAGTGAGTTATTGAATCAAAGTGATTCTAAGCCTGTCAGGGCTTTCTGGAGGTTTGACTAATTATAATAAGCATGATTTGCCGAGTGGTGGCATCCTGATGCAGAGAGGCCAGATGGGCATGATTGAGGTGAAATCATAGATTATAGAGGGGGCAGCAGAGAAGTGCTGGAATAGGCTGCTATTTGTTAAGGTTTTGTTGAGAGATGATTATGTATAATAACTGTTTATAAAATCTGAAGCAAGTGATCCAAGTTATAAATATGAGAGGCCGTCAAAAACGCTTACATTACCATTTAATTCCAGATTCCCATGAACTTTCTGAAACCCCTGGCACATGATTGATAGGAATTTGGGCTCTCGCTATAAAGTCAATTGATCAAACTCATCAGATGCTCCAAGAGAAATCAAGGAGGCCATCAGTCAAGGGCTCAAGTAGAAAGAAAATGTTTTGGAAAAGATGATGACAGCAAATGTGTTTGACAAAAGGGATATACTCAAGGGTAAGCCGAGATTTTCAGCACATTTTTAATGCAGTTTTTGTGGTAACATTAGGTGCCTTGGCAGATATTCGGGGTGGGCTTATAATCGAGTATGTATTGTGATACAAGCTGTAAGAGCCCACAATAGCATAAAATTTAAATTTCAAAAAGGAAGAAAAATAACAAATGACCACAGGAATTCAGAAATACATAAAACCTGTATACCAGAGGTCGGCAAACTCTTGAGACCCGGGAGCCAATCCTGTCCCACCCACCAACTTTAAAACCACTCAAGAGCCTTAAATATGTTTTTCCAAACACATGAGATCAAGGTGATCTGAAAGAATAACCTTCAAACGTTTTCAATGGGACTTCAGAGCCACACGTTCACACTGAAAGAGCCACATAGGGCTCGCGAGCTGCAGTTTGCCGACCACTGCCCTATACCAATTACGAATAATCAGTATTTTAAAATAGGAATGGGAAAAAGAGATTTAGAGCCTTGGAGGCTGCACAGGGCTGCTAGGACTGGAGAAGTTTGATCCCTGGTGGTATAGTCTCTTACAAGTTGGATTACAAACCACAAGGTTGGTCGTTTGACCCCAGCAGCCACTTCTAGTGAAAGAAATGAGGGTTTCTGATCTTGTAAAGATTTACAGCCTTGGAAGCCCACAAGCACAGACGGTTCTACTCTATCCTATAGGATCACACTGTGTGGGAATTGACTTGATGCCAGTGAGTTTGTTTGTTTGTTTGTTTTGAGGGTGGGTCAGGAATATGAGTCAGAATCAACTCAACGGTGGTAGCTTTGAATTTTTTAGGTTTTTTTGGTTGTTGTTCGCCTGGATAGTTTGATTGCTTAGGGGCTGGAGCAGTCCATGCCACGCTGGGGACCCCACGCTGAGCTCATGCACAGAGGGGCGGTGGCGGCCCCACACACAGCGAACTGACTGGATTTTTTAGTTTTATTCATGGTTATTGATAATACATTTTAGAATCACAGCTATTCTTCAATGCAGTCCTCCAACTCAACATCAGACTAGACACAAGGCCAGGCCTGAAAGTCGGCTCTGTGTAGCAGGTGTAAAGAGTAGCTGAAATGAGAAAATGACAAGCATGCCTCTCAGGTCTTATGCACTATATGTCTTGTAAGAGCCCTGTTCTGTGCACTGACAGCTGTTTCCAAAAAGACTGACTTAATGCTGGAGCTGGGTAGGGATGGAGAGATTTGCATGTGACTTGCCCTCATACCCCTCTGGACTCTTCATTACCCTATCATAGCATTTTTCTCTCCTGTTTGTGATTTCGGTATTGGCTGAGGTGGCAGACCGTCAGCTCCCCGAAGGTAAGTGCAGTGACTCAGGCATCTTTGGGTTGTGGTTCAGTATCGGGAATGTTTCCACAGAGCAATCCATTGCCCTCCAGTAGATTCTGATTCACGGCCACCCTGCTTGTTGTGAGGCAGGGCAGCTCCACCTGGTTTTCTCGGCGATCATCTTTCTGGATGCAGATGTGCAAGACTTTCTTCTGTTGTGCTGCGGAGTGACTTGGAACTGCCAGTGTGTCATTTGGTAGCTCACGGACTCATTGCTCTCTAGTCAATAGCCACTGAGAGTAACCCTGTAGGGCAGTGGAGACCTGCCCCGTGAGTTTCCGAGACAGTCACTCTTTAGGGGAGTAGAGCCCCGCCTGTCTCCTGCAGAATGGCTAGTGGTTTCAAACTGCTGCCCTGATGAGTAGCAGCCCAACATGTAACCACTGTGCCCCCAGGACTCCTTTTCCTTTGACAGTTGAATGCAAACTGTTTGCGGTGCCCAAGCCTTTTTACACAAAGTAGTGCCTCCCTTATATGTTCGAGAAGGAGTCCTTGTGACCTAGAGGGTTAAGCACTGGGCTGCCAACTGCAAGGCCAATGGTTCAAAACCACCAGCTGATCCAAGACAGACAGGAGAGGCTGATGTTCTTGTTAGGTGCCATTGAATTGGTTCCAACCTACAGGGGCCTCTTGCACAACATTGCTGGGTCCTGTGCCACCCTCACAGTCACTGGTCTGTTTGAGGCCATTGCTGCAGTCACTGTGGCAGTTCATCTCATCCAAGGGCTTCCTCTTTTTGTCACTGAACTCCTTCTAGAGACAATTTGTCAAAATTATGTGAAATGAAGTCTGTCCATCTGCCCTCCTGAGGAACATTTCATCTGTAATTCTTCGAAGATAAAACCATTTGTTGTTCTCGCCGTCCATTCAATATTCAATTTTTGTGATCATCACCATAATTCAAATGCATCAGTCCTTCAGGAGTCTTCCTTATTCATTGTCTAGTTTTTACATATCTGAAATTATTATTTGATATACTTTTAAAAGATTGGCACAATAGGATGTCCCTTTACACATCCTTTTTATTGTAGGGTAGTTTTTAGGCTTAACACAAAACATAATAATCACAGATGGCTAGCGTAAGAAGACAGCAACAAGTGTTGGTGAGAATATGGGAAAATCAGAATGCTTATACTCTGCTGGTGGCCATGTCTAATGGTGCACCTATTGTGGGAAACAGACTTGGCAGTTTCTCAAAAGGTTAAACATATGATTACTGTATAGCCTAACATTTCCACTCCTAGGAGTAGAAAACACATCTTCACACCAAAAAGTTGTACACAAATTTTAAGAGCAGCATTATTCGTCATAGCGAAAAATGTAGAAACAACTTAAATGTTCATCAACTGATGAATGGATGGATAAAATTTAGTATAACCAACAACTCAAAACTTGCTGTCCTCAAGCTGATTCTGACTTGTAACACAGGACAGAACTGCCCTGTGCATTTTTGAGACTGTGACTCTTTACAGAAGTAGAAAGTCTTTCCTCTGGTCAGAGGAGTGACTGCTGGTTGAACCGCTCATCTTGTGATTAGCAACCTAACATGTAACCGCGGAGCCACCAGGGATCCTACACAAAATAGTGTTACCCAGTCATAACGAGAAATTAAGTCCCGATAGATGCTGCAACATGGGAGAACCTTGAAGACATTCTGCAGAGTGAAATCAGCCAGACCCAAAAGGGGCATAGGATAGGATCCCACTTACACAAAATACCTAAAGTCAGCAACTGTACAACTCAGGGGCTACACCAGAAGGAAGTAACCTAGGAGCCCCACTGGATGAACTGAATACGATCGTGAAGCTGCCTGCTCCCTTGGACTGAAGGTTCCGGTACTTGGATGGGAGAGGAAGCAGAGAGCGGCCACCCCTGGGTTGTGGAAGTAGCAGTGCTTGGACCTTGGGGGGACCCCTTGGCTCCGTGGTTGTCCTGTGGAAGGGGCCCCAGGATCACGATATATGTCATGCCTCAGTGACTCGACAGGTTGCAGTGATCTACACTTGAGGCCGTTGGCCCAGGAAGACCCCTCCGCTGGTGTCAACCCCTATACTTAGAGTAACTAGAGGTTAATGGCAATGAGAGATCCAATTGCGTAGGACGAAACTCGTGGGTTGTGCTCACGGTGAAACTATATTGCATAGACTCCTCTTACTGACAGTGTTTAGAGTCCTGGGTCTACGGGAAAACCGATAATAGCGTAGTCGGTGTATACTTCCGGGGAGTGATTGACGATGCTGTACTTCTTTGTATGGAATTTTGCTTTCCTGCTTGTAGTTTGCTTGTTTGTGGTTATTTTTTTTTCTTTTCTTTTTGCGTGTGCGTGTTATGGCTGTTTGGTTGCTGAAAGGGTTATGGCTGCTATTGATGCAATTGGTCTTACCAGGTTGTGATGTTGTCATCTCATGACCGCCAAAGTAAACCTGAAATGTGCAAACCCCATGGACAAGCTGGGGCCCGGGCTCCTACTGAACTCTAGCTCCAATTCAAGAACAGTTCTGATAACACAACCCTGCTCCATACTCACCTTCATGAAATGGCCACTGAAGAGAAGGATGCTCCAGCAAAAGGTGGTACAGCCGGTAGATGATGCCCGGCTCTCAATCAGAATACTGCCTGGGATCTTAAGCAGGGAATCAATGAAGTCCACACAGAAGAAGCACATCAGCTTTTGTGCTCCAAAGATGACAATTTAAAAATTCAAATATGGTGAAGGGAAAAATTATCAGAGGCAGAACTATGAACACCCAATTTGTAGAAGGCTACAGTGGACGGTGGGAGCCCAAACCCCCTCCGCAGATATCTGGTCAGACTGAGCAGCGGGCAGATCTGCTCTAGCCTCAGGCAAGAGGCTCAAACAGCTTTGCTGTCCGACAGGGAGCACTGCAATTTTGAATATGCTGAATTGAACTCAATACTTGGCCAGGTGACCTCCCTATTGACCCGACCTGGCCTGCTTCTGTGCACAAGTAGCTCTTCCTTTTTCCATGACAGAAAATTTGTCCCTGGCTTTTGGGCTGTTGATGAGGGTCTTGTCTTTATTACTCATTATTTGTATCTTGGTCTTTATATGATTACTAATTTATCCTTACCAGCTTATTTCAACTTTGTTTGGTATTGCTTCTGAGGAGTTTCCCAGTTTGTGACCCACAGGTGGAGTGGATGCATAATGATAATAAGTGATACAGGGGTTGATGGGAGAGGCAGGGATGGGGAGTGGTTGACAGAAGGGAAGGGGAATTTCCGGAGGGGGAAATGAACATGGGAGCAGAGAGGGCACCCTAGAACGGTGATTGCGCAACTTATTTAAAAGGAGGTTTAAACATGGGGGAATGTTCTAAAATTGATATGGTAATGATTATGCAATTCTCCTTGATATGATTTAATGATGGAACTGTTGAAATGTATGCTATGTAAATTCTGTGCCAATAAAGCTGTTAAAAAATAAATAAAATAGGCAACTGCATAGAAACAAAAAGTAGATTAGTGGCTGCCTAGTGGTGGCAAGGGTGGGCAACATGGAGAGTGACTGATAATGGCGATGGGGTTTGGGTGGGGGGTGTAAGTAAATTAATTATGGTAATGGTTATAGAACTCTATGAATGTATGCACTAAAAGCCATTGAAGTGCACACTTTTAGAGGGTGAATTGTATGGTATGTGAGTTATATTTAAATAAAAAAGGATTCATGTAGAAATTATGGGGAAATCAGATTGTATTGCTCTTTCTTATGCTTATTTCGATGCTTATGCTAGTCTTACTTCTATCTTGATTTGTTTACAGGACAATAGCACCTGTGTCTTTAGCTTGTTGATGTTTGAGGTTTCCAAATGCTTTAAATTGGCCCTCCTAGGTCCCAGAATTCATATAGAATAATTCCTCTTTTGCCTTCCTTTTCAAAACTAGTTGGCTTTTTGCATCATACCCGTTTGGTGATTAGAGCTAAAACAATAATGTAATGTGCATGATGTATAATGACTAGAGACAGCATTTATACATTGACAGATGCCTTAAACTGAAGAAATTGATTAAAGAGAAATTGGAGGAAATGTGGCAAGGTCAATGAGAGAATTCATTTTGATTAGTTATAGTAATTCATTGCTTTCCAAATCATACCAAGGAGATCCCTATTGACTCTGTTCCTGTTGTCGTTACAAGCCATTCGAGTTGGTTTTGACTCCTAGTGATCTCATGTGACAAAGTAGACCTGCCCTCTCTGGGTTTTCTAGGCTGCCGTCTTTATGGAAGCAGATCCCGAGGTCTTTCTCCTGGGGATGTTCTGAGTGGATTTGAACCACGAACCTTTCAGTGACTGATAATTGTGGCACCTGTGCTCCTGATCAACCTATACAAGGTGGAATTAAAGACTGACTCTAGACGGCTTCCCTGGCTGCACTCTCGGATCTCAGAACTGCCCAGGAACACAAGATGTTCCTGTCCTTTTCTCTGCTGTCCCAAAAGTCCTTCCCTACCTCCAATAAAGCATATCTTTGCTTTTCATCCCTAAAAAAAAAAGACTGACTCTAACGAGGGGCCCTCTGTCGGCAAGGGTCATAGTTCTGAATTTAATTGGTCTTGCCCAAGCAACCTTTATAAGGCATCCTTTTTACCACTGACCAGTTCTTACCTTGAAATTTGTGCTTTGCCTGTGAAAGACAAACATCTTGCCCTTGGGGTTTTTTTTTTTTTGAAATGTATAAAGCTCACTACTAGATGTAAAAGAAAATGCTTGTCTTCACAGAAGGACTAGATGCATAGGGACAATAATAGATGCAATAGTTTATTGAGGATGTATGGGGGGAGCTGGGTAGGGTAAGGGGATTTAGGGAGCAAACAATGAATGTGAGAGAGGGGAGGAAATATTGGAACTGATTGTGATGATCCCTTTTTAAAGACAATTTAGCCTTGGAAGTATCTGATATGTAAATACTCTACCAAGAAAACTACTAAAAAAGCAGAAAGAAACCAAAATTGACCAATGATTACCATGGGTAAAGAAGGAAGAGTTATTACTTAGTGGGTACTGAGTTTATGTTAATGGTGATGGAATAATTTGGAAAAGGATATCAATAATGGTGGTACAACACAAAGATTATAATAAATGGCACTGAAATGTACTTTTAGATGTGGAATTTGAAAATTTTTTGTTGTGGATAATTTTAACAAAATTAGAAAAGAATAAATGCATGAATAGCAATGAGTACATGGAAGAAGAAAATGTTCTAGAATTGACTGTGGTGATAATTGTAGAACTCTTCTTGATATGATTGATGTATTGAATTGTATGACATGTGGATGAAGTGTTAATAAAAAACTGCTTAAAAAAAAAAGGGACTGAGCCCCAGTGGCGTAGTGGTTGTGTGCAAGGTTTGGCGGATCAAATCCAGCAGCAGCTCTCCAGGAATAAGGCTGGGCCTCCCATTTACACCAGGGGGCAATGATGCTCCCCCCCCCAGGAGAAAAGGCCCTGTCTTTTAGGGTCAATACTCCTTCTAGGTTCATGTGAATCCCTGAAAGAAGGAAAGTTGGGAGTAGGAGGATCAGATGGACTGTGTGGCTAATTGCCTTCACGAATAAGTGTCTTTTTTGCCTTGAGACCAGACTGTTAGAGGGTGCATAGCTGGCACTACTGAACATTTTAATCAGATATTCCATAGAAAAATCATTATCCAAAGGAAAGAAATACTGAACAGAATTGAACATTTTCATGAACATTTGAACATTTTCAGCTATTCTGTAACTGCAGAGGTTAAATGGACCTTCGAAACGGTATCCTTGAGATACTCTTTGACCCTTAAACGAGAAATAGCTCTGGAAATCTTAAAACCAAACCACAGCTTAGCTCAAGGGCTTGAGATGGAAGGGTCTCAATAATTAAAAATTTTATATTTTATTTATGATAAGTTTAAATGTATATAATAATGATATTAAATATATTTATATTCATATAAATACAAGTATCTATAATTTATATATACTATTTATATGCTTTATATTTAAGTCTTGAAATAAATGTTGCATCATATTTATAATAATTTTAAAATTAAATGAAATCACCATTATCTGCATAATATCCTTTCCATTTTTTCAGTTTTATTTCAGAATCACATGTACATAACAAAAGAACTGCATATGGCTGGAGAGCCACAGTTTGCTGACTCCCAGTTTAGCTTAACTAGTAAGGAATATGGTCTTTGAAGAACTAGGTATAGGGGAGTAGACTTGATAGCAGTGAGTTTGATTGTAGGTATAGGGGATCAAATTGATGATCTTAATTTGGAAGGTAAACATTTTAGGAGGAAGTGAATGTATGTTAATAAAGGAAGAACCAGAGGGTACAAATGACTGTGGAATTCTTAATAGTGCAATCAAAATTGTTGGATGTGCATTTTGTTGTGTATATTCTGGACAACAGCAAAACTTTATATATGTATATGTATATATATAGTAATATATATTAATGCAACCCTGAAAGGGGTGTCTACTAGTTGGTGATCAGGGTACTTGGTAGGCTTATATTTTTTTCTAATGCACCAAGAATTATCAAGTGGCGAGACTAAGAAGGGCCAGGCTTTGGCTTCTGAAAATCAACCAAGGAAAACCCTATGAACCCCAATGGTCTGACTGCAACCACCTCTGGGGATGGCCAGGACTGGGCAGTGTTTCTTTCTATTGTGTGTAGAGTTGTTTTGAGTCTGAGAATGATTCTACTGGCAGTTAACGACAACCACCAACAAGAAAGCTATGGCATATGTCTTTTTTCAAAATATCGAGGCATTTTCTAGAAGTAGGAGATAAATGGCAGGAACGTTTGCTTAGGGCCATTTGAATGAGCGAGAATCCAAACTTCCATGTCTTATTAGGCTTATTAATTTGGACAAGTAATATCTCTGAGTTTCAGGCTTCTTTGTCTGTAGAGTTGGGAATAATTATCCTTACATAAAATTGTTAGAAGCCTGAGCAGCATACCAGGTGATTTGAGGAAGACAGATGAGGCGTCCTGATCCCATGAAGACTTACAGCCTTGGGAATACATAGCAGCAGTTCTATTCTGTCAAATAGGGTGAGTCAAAATCAACTCCATGGAAATGAATTTGCCATAAGTTAGTTTGCCATAAGTTGTTTGTGAGCAGTTCAAGTGGTAAGTTGTGTAAAGTGCCTTACTCTATTTAGTGGACTATTATCTCAAAAATTGTCCGTTTACCACCTGAAGGGAATTGGAGGATCTTATACTGAGTGAAATCAGTCGATCATTAAAGGACAAATATTATGAGAGTACTTTTTTTAAAAAATCAAGAAAAGGCTTTCACACCAAATGAAAGACTTTGATGGTTACTGGGCCGAACTGGGGGGGCGGGGCGGGGTTGGGGTGGTGGTGGTGGTGGCTACAAAAGCGGAGCACTAAACACAAAACCAAAAAACCCCACTGCCATCGAGTCATTCCCGCCTCATAACAACTCGAAAAGACAGAGTAGAATTGCCCCTTTTTGACACTGCACCTCTTTCCGGGACTATAAAGCTCTTTCCCTTGAAGTGGCTAGTGCTTTCAAATTGCTGACCTTAAAAATAAAAAGAGAGGAAAAAAATTGACCTTGCCATTTGCAACCCAATGTGTACATAGCATTCTATGCTACACTCTGTCCTGGTCACGGGCAAACAATTTAAAATATCATGGAGGATCTGAGTAATTCATTTTAGGAAAAGGGGGTGGTAAGCCCAATGAGTTTGGGTATCTATGGGCTAGAGAGTAGACAGATGTTAACTTGTGTAAAGAGGAATATAATATCCAATAAGAGCACACAGATCAGCAACAGGAGCAAAGTCAAGCCACTAAACCTCTGAGGAGCCCCCCAAAGAGACATCAGCCTAGGAGGGACAGTTACCAGAGCACCCCAGGGCTGGAGTGGAGGTAGTCATAAAGTTCAGTGGACAGACCTGGAATTATGTATGCTTTTTTGTTTCGGGTTTTTTTAACCTAGTTCTGTGTGTATTTGTTTTTCATTATCCAGCTTTTGAATGTATACGAACATGCCATGTATAGAACTTCATAATTTCAATATATAGTCCCATCGACTATTCTGTTTGATTCTCATCCTAATCGTGTCAAGTAAGCCGGGAGATATTTCTTTCAAGTGAAGAAAAATACAGACTCAAAAAATTGGCAATCTGGTGGAAAAAATAAGAGTAGAACTTTGTCTTCTGACTCCTAATTCACCCCAGAAAAGATCAATCCACTGTGTAACTTAGACTTTATTTTCATGGGGTTTCATTTCTGTGTTCTTCTGGGTAGACTAGAGAAACAAATTCATAAACACTCATATGTATTTAAGAAAGAGGTTTATATACAGAGCAATTGAATATTGAGAAGACATCAAAGTCTAGTTCATATCAAGTTCATAGGTCTGATATTAGTCCATACAACCAATACCAATCTATAAAGTCCTCTTCTGGTTCATGAAACACATACATTGACACCCAATGCAGGAATATCACAGGCCAGTGGGTGGGAAGTCTTGTGGATCCAGTGACAGCGTAAGCATCTCAGTGCTGGTAGGGATCTCCAAGTGGCTTCTCCAGCTCCAGAAGTCTGACTCCATCAGTCTCTCCCTCTGTGTCTTCTCCACAGGGATGTCTCACAGAGCAGGGGTTTCCACGTGACTTTTCCAGTTCCCAGGGCATAGCACCAAGTATCTTGTCAGTAGTATCTCAGGGAGTGAGCTGAGGGAGAGTTTCTTGTCAGCTAGGCTGTCTCACAGGGACTGAGCAGAAAGAGAGATAGTGTCTCCTGCCTCCAAGAAGGAAAGTACGATTTCCCAGAATTCTTAGCAGAAGACCATGCCCACACAGAAGCTTCATTGGCTATACTCCGGTTGGCAGATTAGACTCCATCCTTACTCGGAATCCTCTCAAATTGACAGTTTATGTAACTGACACAGACCACCCATTGTCAATTTGACACTTTCCTACCACCCTCTAGCCATATACAATTTTCAAACAAACAATAATAAATCATAACTGTACCTAAGAGTATAAAATTAAAATGCATGCTGAATTATGTGCCACCCTCATTTAAACATAACTTCTACCAGAGAACAAAACAAAAATATTCTATGCCTAACAATTTCAGTTAAGTAGCACCTCCACCTTAATCCTATGAATATATTTCTCCACCTATCAGTTTTTAAGCCAACTATTTCATGCCTTTATCTTCCCCATTTTGGGTATCCAATACTGCCCCCTTACATAAACCCAGTGCACCGAGGAGGCAATCATAGTTTTTGATGTGAAGAGTCTTCATTCCAGTTGGAATCTTATGAAATCTGCATCCATAAGCAAAATGAAATCAGAACAAGTCTTTCATAAAGTCTGCAGCAATATGCACCAGTTCACAACCTCAAAAATCTTCTCTTCATCTGGTTGGGTTCTGGTCAACTCAATGTGGGCTGCCTCACTTAGCCTCACCAGGGTGTCCATTGTTTTTTTTTTTTTTTTTTGCCTTTAGACCATGGGCGCATCACAAATTCCCAACGAGTCTAGTCCCTTTATGCAAAATAATGAACTTCAGACCAGTCAACCTGTTCTCATCTTTTCCTCTAGTTCCTTGTAAACCAGATCCAGGGGTGTCAGTGTCCAGACTCCATGGGTGTCAGTGTCCAAACTCAACTCATCTCGCTATTGCTGCTTTTCTCCCACTTCCACTCAATAAGTGGATCCAGGTAGTCACATAGCAAGCATTTCAGCCTGCCACAGGCTCCCTTTAACATTTAGTTCTAGAGAGAAGTTTTCTTAGTGGCTCCAGCTTTTTTCCAGCTTCTGACAAAACCCACTAGTTTTCTTCAATCTTTCAAACGTCCCCCAGGCAAGTCTTTGGGAATGCAAATGTCCTGAGTACTCCGAAGCACTGGGTAGGGGTTATCTTTTCAGAGCCTTCTTTATAGATGTGTCCTAAACCCATTTAAAGGTCAAATTTTAATGGCTCAAGACAGATGGGCTTACAAACTCTCTATTTTCACACTTCCCAATAATTAGTTCTCTAAATTATCAAGGGTTCTTGGGGGGAATGGGGAGCTGATATCAAGGACTCAAGTAGAAAGATAATGTATTAAAATGATGATGGCAACATATGTACAAATGTGCTTGACACAATGGATATAGGCATGGAGTGTGATAAGAGCTGTATGAACCTCCAATATAATGATTTAAAAAGTAATTAGAAAATATGGCCTTGATAATAGAAATGAAGCTGAAGATCACATGATAGAACTTTACAGTGCTGGCAACTTCTTTATTGCAAATACCCTTTTTCAACAATATTGATGGTGAATGTGCACATGGTCTTCACCAGATGAAATACACAAGAATCAAATTGATAATATCTATGGGAAGGAAGGATGGTATAGCTCAATTGTTGATGTTCTTCTTAGGTGCCATGAAGTCAGTTCTGATGCATATTAACTCTATACAGAAGGTAAACACTGCTTGCCCCTGAGCCATAATCACAATTGTTGCCATCTTTGAGGCCACTGTGTCAATCCATTTCATTGACAGTTTCCTTTTTTGCCCCACTGATGATCCCCTTTACATGATGTCTTCCAGGGAATGTTCTCTCCTAAGAACATGTGCAGAGTACCTGGATCCAAGTCTCTTCCTGCTAAGAAACATCCTAGCTATACTTACATTTATTTTTCTTCTTTTTTAACACTTCTTCCAATATAACTTTCTTTGTGATTTGGGCAGTCATAGGACTTTCAATATTCATGACCAACACCATAATAATCATTCATGAAGAAAACAAAAGGTCATTAGTAATAGGAGAGAATGAAAAGATCAAAATGGGTGTCAGAAGGGAGTCTGAAACTTGCTCTTAATTTTAGAGTAGCTATAGCAAATGGAAGAAATGATGATGTCAAAGAACTGAATAGAAAATATCAAAGGGCAGCTTGAAAAGACAAAGCCAACTATTATAATGAAATATACAAAGACCTAGAATTACAAAAACAAAAGAGAAGAATACACCCAGGACAACTCAAGCCAATAAAACTGAAGAAAAATTCAACCCTTGAGCTGAAATATTCAGTGGGAAGAATAATGAATAATGCAGGAAGTATCCACAGAAGATGGAAGGAATACACAGAGTCACTGTACCAACAACCATTCCAAGAGGGTCGCATTTAATCAAGAACCAATGATCCTGAAAGAAGGATTCTAAACTGTAATGAGGTGAAAAATAACACTCTTAGAATTGACAGAATACCAGTTGAAATGTTTCAATAAGGTGATGAAGCACTGGGAGTACGCATAAATTTGGAGAACCCGGCCAACCAACTGTAAAAGATCCATATTTCTACCCATCCCAAAGAAAGGTGACATAACAAAATGTTGATCAAATATTATCATTAATTTCATATGTAAGTAAAATATTGCTGAACATTATTCAGTGATGGTTGCATTGGCACCTTGAGAGAGAGAGAGAGAGAGAGAGAGAGAGAGAGAGCTGTCCAAAATTCAAGATGGAACAGAAAAGGATGTGGCATAAGGGATATCATGCTGACTGGCTTCAGATTAATTTTGGCTGAAAACAGAGAGTACCAGAAGGATGTTTACTTGTGTTGTGTTGAGTATGCAGGGGAGTTCTATTGTGTGAATCATAGCAGACTTTGGATAGCCTTGAGAATAGGAATTCCAGAACATTTTATTGTGCTTATGCAGGGCCTGTGCATGAACCAAGAGGCAATAATACAAACAAAACAAGAAAATGTTACTTGGTTTTAAATCAGCAGAGGTGTGTGACCAAGTTTTATCCTTTTACCATGTTTATTCAATTTGTATTATGAGCAAAAAATCGGAGAATCTGGACTCTATGAAGAAAAATACACCCTCAGGTTTGGAGAAAGACTCATTAACAACCTGCATCATATGCATGCAACACAACTTTGCTTGCTGAAAGTGAGGAAGACTTAAAGTACTTGCTAATGAAGATCAGAGTTTGCAGTCTTCAGTACGAATTGCAACTCAATATAGAAACCAAAATGCTCAAGAAGTGGACCAATAGACAACATCATGATAAATGGAGAACAGATTCAAGTTGTCAAACATTTCATCTTGCTTTAATCTACAACCAATGCTCATGGAAGCAGTAGTCAGAAAATGAAAAGACATTTCATTGGCTATTCTGTTCCAGAAAACCTCTCTCAATTGTCACTTTGAGGGCTAAAGTACACCTGACCCAAGCCATGGAATTTTCCATTCCCTTATGTGGTGAAAGTCAGATAATAAGTAAGGAAGACTGCAGAAGAATTGAGGCATTTGAATTATGGTGTTGGCAAAAAATATTGAAAGCCCTGTGGACTGCCCAAATCACAAAGAGATATGTATTGGGAGAAGTACAGCCAGAAAGTTTCTTAGGAGCAAGGATGGTGAGACTTGGTCTCAGGTTTTTGGGGTATGCTATCAGGAGAGGCAAGTCCCTGAAGAAGGACATCACACCAGGTAAAGAGGCAATGCTATAGGCTCTGTATTATAGAGGAAGACACTCAAGAAGCTGGCTTGACACAGTAGCTGCAACAATGGACTACAACGTCACAGTTTGATGATTTCTCAGGACCAAGACTAGGTAGTGTTGTTATTCTATTGTGAATAAGGTGGCTGTGAGTCAGAGCTAGCTTGATAGCACCTAACGATGGCCAGGAAAACAACAAATTTATCTAAGAAGAAATACAATTGGTATGTTTCTTAGAAGTGAGGATGGCTATATTTTTCTCTCTTGCTTTGAACACATCCCTAGAAAACACGCATCACTCAAAAAGAGCATAATATTTGGAAGGAGCAAAGCAGAGGATATCCCTTAGTGAAATGGACTGGCACAATACTTATAGAATGATCGTGGAGCTGGCACAGAACCAGGCAGCATTTTATTCTGTTATGCGTCAGCTCACCCCAAATCAGAGCTTACTCAATGGCAACTAATATCAGCGCACTTGGGACTCCTTTTCAGAAAGAGGTCTGTGACCTCTGCGGTCTCTTCTGTCTCTGAATTTCTGAATAGATGGAAAATATTTTGAGTAGAGGAAACCTCTTGAGAAAAGGGACGAAGAGCAGAAAATCCATCCAAGGAATTATTCTATGCTTGTCACCCTTGTCTCAAGAATCTCTCAGGCCCCTGGTCAGTAGAGGCAAATCGTATTATGGTCCATCATGTGGGTGTTAACTAGGTAGAGAGAGGTAGGTCTAAGTCTTCGCTCCTTCACTTCCTGGCTGCGTTACCCTGGACAGATTACTTAACCTCATAATGACACAGTACTTCATGTGTACAATGGGCATGGGAATATGCACCATTTTAAAGTTGGTCAGCCATTTACATTTGCCAGCTCTCTCTTAGGAGTACAATGAGGCTGTCCATTCCTGTAAAGATTTAGTCTTGTATCAACTAAGTCCACATGCAGGAAGCACCTCAGCCTGTGCGGATGATCCAGAACGAACTCCAAATATGATGGAAGGAAATAAAAGTTTTCAGAACTTACATCCTGGACACTCAATTTGTAGATGACTCTGGGGGATAAGGGGAGCCCCAAGCTCCACCTGTAGAAGACCTGTTCGTATTAACACTCTGGCAGATACCCTCTGACCACAGTCAAGGGACTCAAACAGCCTAGAAGAGGGCGGAAGTATAGAGGCAATAATCGAGCTTATCAGAAATGGGAAGGGGCAGGGGTTTGAGGGGAATTAGGAAGAAAATGATGACTATGTTGAGGAGGAAGAATTCACTGGAACTGATTGTGGTAACGTATATACCACTCACTAAATATGGCTGAACTGTCGAAGTGTATGATATGTGCCTTTTATCTCAATGCAACTACTGGGGGGAAAGGGTTTGCAGTCTTGGAAACCCTATGTATGGCCACTATGAGTCTGTATCGACACAATGACATTGGGTTGTTTTTATTTGTTTGTTTTTATGTGAGGATTTCAAAAAGAACCCAGATAGTGCTGTCGGGTAGGCACTGGTCAGCGGTTCAACCGCACAAGTCACTTCACAGGAGTATGTTAAGGCTGTCTGCAACAGTAGAGATGGAGAGTCTCCAGTCCTGTGGTGCAGTTCTACGCTGGCTCCTCGGGTCGCAGAGTCAGATTGGACTCGTGAGCAGTGGTTGGGGCTTCAGGTATAGGACAGGGTATGTCTAACTCTTTATGGGAGTAGATGGTCTCTCTCTCCTTCCAAGGAGTGGCTAGAGGGTCTGAACCCCTGAGTTTGCAGTGAGCAGCCTCTCTTTAGCCCCTGTCCTGCCAGGTCTCTGTTTGGTCCTCCGTAGGTCTGCTATCGCGGGTCACTAGGAGTCAGAATCCACCTGAAGGCTGGGCGTGGTGTCGGTTTTGGTGAGGATAACGTGAGCTGGTAAAGCACTTTCTGTAGCGCCTGTTGTCTTTAGGTGCTGGTGAGTAGATAGGAACCATGTGTGACGGAGAAGAATCCCTCCGTCTGGTTTCCCAGGCTGTATGCAATCTTTATGGGAGGAGACCACCAGGTCTTTCTCCTGTGGAACCACTGGGTAGGTTCGAACCAGCGACCTCTCTGTCAGCCACAGAGTGCTTAACTTTTACACTACCTCTTTGAAATTGTGCCTAGCCTGTCGTACATGCTCAATAATGTCAGCCATTATTGTTATTGCTATTATAATAGAATATCCTAATTAAATCTAAGACACTATTAGTTGATAATGGCTTAATAGTTTCTCTCTCAAAAGTAATATGGCCATTTTCACAGGAGCCCTTAATACCTTAACAGGAAAAGGGGAGAGGGTTTTTTCCACCCTGATAAGAAATAGGAGAGTGCAATGGTGTTGGAGAAGTGGAAACCTTTTTGTTCTACTCCTCAAATTAAACTCTGTGGGTTCATTTTGATAGAAGCTGGTCATATATTTCTGTATCTACAGCCTGAATGCTTTCTCTTAAGGTAGAAAAAAGAAAGTAGTCGATTATTTCAAGTGTTCCTTGTGACCTGTACAAATCTTGCTGCAGTCACAGTGGAGAACAGGGCTGCCACCCCTTTCACTTTCTAGGTGAAGAGCACGGTGCTTTGTGAGTGGGGACGGGGAGAGCAGTGAGTCAGGCCCCATGTGTTTGGTATGTGTCCGTGGCAGCCCCAACAATTTTTCAGAGTGTTCCCTCTGGTATTTCTTCTAGCCAACTCTTCCTCCCCACTGCCCCGAAGTCAATCCAAGTCAGTTGTAAAGGACTCCTGGGGCCCCAGGCCTGGATGGTGATGATATATCCTTCAAGCTGCCAAAGACTCGGACTGGGGCCGAGACTCAGGGCCAGGCCTGGGCTAAGCTGGCTAGCTAAGAAATGTTCTCTTGAGGGTGCATCTATTGAGAAGCCGGATGTGCTTCCAAAAATCCCTTCAGAAATCAAAGGCCCTTTCTGCGCCTGCTTGTGGGCCTGGCTGCTGCTGCTTGGGTCAGGCAGGAGGGGCCACTCATGCAGCTATGAAAGTCTCGCTTGGCGAGGGGAAGGGAGGGTACCATTTGGCTAGCATTTTGTTTGCTTATTTCAAGAGGTGCTTATGCATTATCTCTAAACTCTTACTGAAATCAACAGCTTATGTTTTTTTTTAATGTACCAGATACACACACACACACACACACACACGCACACCAAAATGACTACCACTGAGGTCGTTCTGATTCACAGAACCCTATAGCACTGAGTAAAACTGTCGCTGGAGGTTTCGGAGGCTATAAAGCTTTACAAAACAGACAACCGCATCAGGCTCCTGAGAATTTGAATGGTCAGCTTTATGGTAATCAGCCCAACACATAACCTGTACCCCTGCAGATCCCCTAGTGTACACACATCTCACTACCGGTGAGTCGTTCCAGACTCAGGAGTGACCCTTTATGACAGGGTAGAACTGGGTTTCTGAGACTAGAACTCTTTACAAAAGTGGAAAGTATCAGCCCTCCGTCATGGAACAGCTAGTGGTTTCAAACTGCCAACCCCATGGAACCACCGAGGTTCAACACACATGCATCATCATGAAAACTAAAACAGATAACTAAACTTGCTGCTATGGAGTCAATTCTGACTGCACGTGTTGCAGAATAGAACTGCTCCATAGTGATTTCAAACTTTCATTTATTTATTTTACAGTTTTATTGATATACATGGTAATTAACTTACCATACAATCAAATGTTTTAAATATATTAAAGAATTATATGGTCATCAGCACAACTGTAGAACATTTTCTGCATTCTTGTATACATTAATATCTACCCAATTCCCCTCAACCTCCTCTGCCATGACCCTAAGAAACTATTAAACTAGTTACTGTCGCTATAGATTTACCTGTCCTGAATTTCATATAATGAAAACCATACAAAAGAAATCTCAAATACAATGAAATAAAACACAGAAAAATATCAATCCAAAAGAAATCAAGTGAACTAAAATCAATGGAGAGAAGGGCGTAGGATGCCTAGTGGGGCTTAATCAAGGGCAGTATAGCAGCAAGGAATTACTAAACCTGAATGAAGGCTGAACATGATCATGGAACAAGAGGAAAGTAAAAGGAAATAGAGGAAAGAGCCAGGAGGCAAAGGACATTTATAGAGGACTAAATATGGGCTGAGCCCCAGTGGCGTAGTGGTTGACTGTGGCCCACGGGCTTGGCTGTTCAAATCCAGCAGCAGCTCTCCAGGAGCAAGGCTGGGCCTCCTACTTCCACCAGAGGGCAGTGATGTCCCCCCCAAAAAAGAGGACTAAATACAGGCATGTACATATGTAAATATATATGTGTGTGTGTGTGTGTGTGTGTGTGTAAAATGAGAGGGGAATAGAAGCAAGTACTCATCTCTCTATGTTAAGAATTAAGTTTGCAGATGGACACTGGACCTCAACTCAAGTACTCTCTCAACACATGCTCACCTTCCCAACAGAATTGCTGAAAAATGGGTGCATAAACAAATGTAGTGAAGAAAACTGATGGTGCCCAGCTATCAAAAGATATAGCATCTGGGATCTTAAAGGTTTGAAGTTAAATAAGGAGCCATCTAGGTTAGAAGCAGCAAAACCTACATGGAAGAAACAGACCAGCTTGTGTGATTATGAGGTGTTGATGGGATAAGATATCAGGCATCTAAGACTCAGAACAAAATCATACCCAAGGTGAATGGGGGGTGGAGGGACATAGAGTGGAGACCCAATGCTCATTTGTAGACAAGTGGACATCCCTTGCAGAGGGGTTACATGGAAGAGATGAGACAATCAGGGTGCAAGATAGCACCAATTAAAAACACAACTTTACTCTAGTTCTTTGGTGCTTCCTTCACCCCACTATCATGACCTAATTTCTACCTTACAAATCAGATTAGACCAGAGCATGCACACAGCTACAGATAAGAGCCTGCAACACAGGGAATTCAGGATAGATAACCCCCTCAGGGCCAACATGGAGAGTAGAGATACCAGGAGGATTAGGGGTGGGTGGAGGGAGAAAGGAAGGCAAGATTGCAAGGATCAATGTAGAACCCCCTCCCAGGGGGATGAACAACAGAAAAGTGGGTGAGGGGTGATAGAGGATGATATAATATATGAAAAATAATAATTATAACTTATCGACGGCTCATGAGAGAAGGTGGGGGAGGAAAGGTGGGGGAAGAAAAGAGCTGATATCAGGGACTCAAGTGTGAAGAGAATGCTTTGAAAATGATGGCAATGGGCTGAGCCCCGGTAGTGTCGTGGTTGAGTGCGGGACTGTGGCCCACTGACTTGGCGGTTCAAATCCAGCAGCAGCAAGGCTGGGTAGCTCCCATGGCCACCAGAGGGCAGTAATGCCAAAAAAAGAAGAAAATGATGGCAGCATATATGCAAATGTGCTTGACACACTGGATGAATGCATGGATTGTGATAAGAGATGTAAGAGCCCCCGATAAAAGTATTTAATAAAAAGTTAAAAATAAAGCAGAAAATAATAAAAAAAAGTAGAACAGGTTAAAAATGTGTTAAAAGGGGAAACAATATTGAGATGTTATATTTTAACCTAACTATATCTACAGTAATTCATCTTCCAATGCGCTCTTTTTGAGGACAGGACTATTCACGTCTTTGGGTCAGTAACCTGAGGGAATTCAATAGAGGCTTAATCTATGTGTAGATCTGTAAATGGACTTTGGGCCCCCACTGTTGTCCACAGCTTTCTGCACACCACATGTTCAGACTTTAAGCTCTAGTACATCCCTCCACCACTCCCTAGTCATGGATTTTATTAATAATAATCCTTAGCGCACACAGGCTGATATGCTTCTTCCATGCAGACTTAGATACATCTCACTTAGATGAAAGCTTCTTTTAAGACAAACCTTTTAGTCTTTAGTCCCTGTTCTTTCTTTATTTTAATCATTTTATTGGGGGCTCATGCACCACTTCTCACAATCCATACATACATATACTGGCCAACCACTTTTGCATGCCTGCTGCCGTCATCATTCTCCAAATAACTGCTTTTCCACTTGAGCCCTTGACATCAGCTTTTCAGCTTTTCCCCTCCATCCCTGCTTCCCCTTCCCCCACCAACCCTCCATATTTTATAAATTATTATTTTGGCACATCTTACACTGCCTGACATCTCCCCTCACCCATTCCTCTGCTGTCCATCCTCCAATAGCAGGTTATTTATACATTCCTGTGATTGTCTTCCACTCTCTACCCCACCTTCCTTCCACCCATCCGGTATCTCCACTCTGACTACTGGTCCTGAGGGGTTCATCTGTCCAGGATTCCTTGTTATTTCCTGAAAACCCGGCACCATCTGATTTCTTCACTACATGTCGTTCCAGCACACCATCAGGTTTTCTTTTGACTGGAAGGAAATAGACTGCCAGGCCTTTCTTCTGTGGCAACAGTAGATGGGTTTGAACCACCCACCTTAGGTTAGTAGTGGAGCACAAACCATCGGTGCTGAGGGACCTTTCAGACACTATACACCAGACATCCTCAAACTACGGCCCACAGACCACATGCAGCCCACTGAGGACATTTATCCAGCCCGCCAGGGTTTTGTGGCACTGCCCTCTGTCCTGCTTAGCAGCCAAAGCATTCCGGGTCCACAGTGAACTTGTTCATAGCTTTGTTTTGTTTTTTAACTATAGTCTGGCCCTCTAACGATCTGAGGGACAGTGAACTGACCCCCTGTTTAAAAAGTTTGAGGACCCCTGCACTAGTCCCTTGCTAGCTGCCGATTCTTGGGATCATAACAGTAATCATAATTGTTATTCTTAGCAATAGACCCTTTTCAAACACTAGTCCCAGATTTATTTTCAGTCCTGAATTTCAGTGCTATCAGAGCTGCTAGAGTTTTTAGAGGCAAATCATTGAAGGTAAGCAACCCACCCCCCAAAGCATCTGTTTCTCCCTCTCTCAAACGACCCTCATAAAATAGCGGGAAGAAAGGGTATTTCTCTAACCCCTTGCCCTGGCTCAGAGCTTCTAAGGGTTTTAACAATGAGTGTGTTTGTGTAGAGTGTAGGGGCTCTTCACCCACCTACCCTTCCATTGGATCCATTCATTCAATGAGTAGTTGTTAAGCAAGCTGCCATGCCCCAGGCATGCTGTAAAGGGCTGTGTTCCCCCCAACCACCACCCCAGTCTGTCCAGGTGATTGGACCTCATTCCTGCTTCTTGCCAACACGGTGGTATTTGGAAAAGGAAAGGCCGGTACGGACCATCGGAGGGAGTGGTTGGGGTAGTGAGTGGGTCACGGTCCATTCTGCGTACCCCATTTGTTGAGGGTTTGGGGACATGCAGTGCTAACAGGGGGTAAACGCAGAACTGAAGGCTAACTGGCAGACTGCCACGACCCCAGACTGTACCTTGGGTACCAATGACAATTCTTGAGCAGAGTGCTTCAACCCCCAACAACAGAAGCTGAATCCTGGACCCGCTGCCCAGGAGTGCCTGCCAGCTGCTGGCTCTGAAGTTGGCTTTGACTCTGGGCTAGGACTGTGTTAAGTTGGGGCCGAGGCTTGTATTGATCTCCGGGGCTCTTTTGTCTCCTCCCCGCACCCCAGTGGAAGACTCCCCCCCACCCCCCACCCCCTGCTTTCCCTCTGCCTCTCGGGCTCTTCCGCTGCTCCTACTGAATTGAAATCTCCAAGAGCAGCCGAGCTGCTGGTAGTTTTACAAAACTGTCCTTGCTCTTTCTGCATTTGCCCAGTCAAGGGTATCTTTGCCTGAGGTTGGAACGATGCTGTTCGTCCTGGTGATCTGATTGCATAGCAACACAGAGCAGCTCCGTGGGGGGAGGAGGAGGAGGAGAGGAGGGCAGGGAGGTGGGAGAGACAGAGGGAGAGTGTGCATACAGCAGCTGTCGGCATCCCTGTCTCAGGGACTTCTTTGCTGATTCACAGAGGCAGCCCAGCCCCAGCCTCCCCGCTGCCAGCTGCCGTTTGCTTCTCCGACCTGACGGAATCAGAAGGTAGGCCACAGAGAAATGATTTCCAAGTCTTGCCCTTGTTGGGCTGCCTGATGGGAGCTGACTGAGGGAGGGGGACGCTCCAGAGGTACTGTGTGAATATGAATATGAATATGCATGTGCATGTGCGTGTGTGTGTGTGTGTGTGTGTGTGTCAGCTTGCCTGCATGTACCTTTAGGGGGAAACTTACACACACAAAAATGTCCACAATCAAGTAGCCACTGCTTGGACTCATAAAGAAGGAAAGAACAAAAAAGGTGCCCAGGAATAGCAACTCAGACCAGTTTGGGAAACTGGTCGAGAAATGAGACAGGGGAAGATCCCCGCTTTGGTTCTTGGAGGAGGAGGGGGGTGGGGGTGTCTATGTGTGTGTATCTATGTATACATATATATGTGTGTGTGTTTATTTATTTCTATTCTCAATGACATGCTTTTTTGTCCAAGGGTAGATTTTTTTTTGGGGGGGGAGTTGGGGGGGGGAAGGGGAGGTGTGTAGGAAAAGCATTGCCTGAAAAGGGAGGAGAGAAGAAATGAGGGACCACGGCTCGGAGCAGGCTGTCGCACAAATGAGTCTGGTGGCCAGCAGATGGGAAAGAAGAGTTTCCCCTGAAGTCAACCTGGCTCAGAGCAAGACCCCGGGGCAAAGGGCGCATCCCATTCCGCAGCCCTGACCTCGTGGCTCAGTTCCTTTTCCCTGTTGGGTTTTCCTTCTCTGATCCTACCCCCTGGTGTCCGTACCACCCTCCACTGTGTGCTTTCGATGGGCTGACCTGCCTGGCATTCAAGTGCCTCGTTTCCTTCGGTTCGGCCCTTGCCCCAGTATCAGACCCAAGCACCCCAGCCTGGTCAGGGGGCCTGAGCTGGAATGGGTCGTGAGGGGTTTTCTTTCCTTTGGTCAGCAGTCAGAGCCCGGCTTCCGGGGTGCTAAGTCTAAGCAGGTGGCCGACCTGGGGCTGGGGCTGGGTTTCGATGGAGAAGGAGAGACTTCAGCAGCAGCAGCAGCAGCAGCAGCAGCTGCTCCCTTTGAGAGCCTGGTGTATACTGCTCAGAAAAGAACACACTTTTCTCTTGTGTCTGCTGTGTGATTGTTTCGAAGAACAAAAGCCGTTAGAAAGCTCCATGTGTGGCTCTCCTTTGTTCTCAGCCTTTCCGAAGGAAACCTTGGGTTCTAGATTAAAGACCCACAAGTAAATCATCTTTAAAGGCCCCGTGGGAGCCAGAATCCTCAGGAGATTTTCCTTCTAGGATTTGGGTGAGGAGACGGTTCCAGAGACTCTCCAGGCCTTCTAAGCCTATCTTCTTGAAAGACAATGCTGGGAAATGAGGTGTCCTGATTGGTAGAACGCTGCCCTTCCACCCTGCTTCCTGCCATTGACGGTGGGGCGTGAAGGAACCTGGGAAGAGCTCTCTTTCCTCTGAGACAGTCCCTCCAGGCATTCAGCCCTCGGGGATGCGGCTCTGGGCTCTGGGGCAGAGCACCCTTCCATTGACAGTCACGTAAAGGAGAGGAGCATGGCTGGAAGGAGCCAAGAGAGCAGAAGGCAGGAGCCATGTGAAGTCCACACCTGGGAGAGCGCACTGTGAACCACAGCAGCCCCGGAGTGTCTGCGGCTGAGTCAGACACGATGCCAGAGAGGGGCAGACAGGATGGGGTGTCACCAATGAAACTTGGAAAGATAGCTTTCTAAATTGACCAGGGACACTGAAAAGAAAATCCACTCTGGAAATTGTACTGTGCAATGGACACCCCTCCCTTAGCAAGGATGCAAAACACTCATCTAACAGGTGAGAGAGTGAGAGAAACCCTCACAGGACATTTGTCAAACGGATGTTCCAAAGGACACTGTGCTAAAGTGGTTAGCAAAAAGAAGGAGTGGGGCAGGGGTCCAAGAGAGGGCGGCAGGTCATTCTGTAGCCCAGTAATTTGAGGGAAATGTCTCAGAGCTGAATGCTCTTCTTGGAGAGTCAGCAAATGGACGTCTCCGAGAAGAATTGCTAGAGATCAATCACTATTGCATCGTATTCAACCCAGTTTACCCCAAACCCATTTGCCCAGGGCCCACGTGTCTGCGTGGGAAGCCCTTGGGGACCTGACCAACACCATGTGGGGGTGATGGCCCAGCACCTCCATGCGTAAGTGAGCCCGAGCTGGAGAAATGGTCACGGGAAAGAAATGTGGAAGAGAAGTGTGTCCACAACCACATTTCAAAATGTGCCGACAGCACATTTTGGTTGATCGTGTTCTCTTGGCTGGTGAGGATCGAAGAGAGCAGAAGCCTGATTCCCAGCTGCTTCTCTAAGCAAGCCCCTCCCAGTGACACGAGGCCCGGAGAAGTGAGGCAGCTTCAGGGAATCATTTTGAACACTTTGAGTGCAGCATTTGTATGGAACACATTTCATTGCACTGATCACGATAGGCACATATTACCAATTTCCCTTAAAAATTATCACCAATGTTTCTTTCAGCCTTGGGTTTCTTTGAGTCTACTAAAAGAATTTATGAATTACTGTATGCAAATAAAAATGTACAAAAGAGGGGCTGAGCCCCAGTGGCGTAATGGTTGTGCGCAGGACTGCGGCCCACTGGGATGGAGGTTCAAATCCAGCTCCACGGAGCAAAGGCTGGGCCTCCTACTCCCACCACCAGAGGGCAGTGATGCCCCCCCCCAAAATGTACAAAATAGCAGCATAGTGAATATCAAGGTATTCACTGCCCAGCTTAAGAACAAAACCGAAAACATCAGTAAATACAGAACTCTCTGTATACTTATATAAGTAAAGCTACTTCTCTTTGAAGTAAGCTATGGATGTTCCCATATATTCATTTCTATTTGGACCATATATGTATGTGTCTGAAAACAACATCTACTCTTGCTCTGTATTTTTCTGAGGTTCATATAGGTGGCATATTGTAGATATTCTTCACTTTGTTTTTTTTCCTGTTCAGTGTTCTATTTGCAAAAGTCATCTTCGTTGTACTTTCTCTAGGTCTCTCATCTTTTCCGTCTTCTGTAGTATTCCATTTACTGAGTACACTACAATTTCTTTGTCAATCGCTGTTCATAGATGCCCTCTTCCCCCAGCCATTTTGGGGGACCATCACAATTAGAGGGGTACTATGCACATCCATTTGTAGCTCTTCTGATGTGACCATTTCTATTGAGACCATATCGAATGTGGAATTGTCCCAGGACAGGCTGTGCCCATCTCTACCTGTGGGAAATGGCTGTGTCAAATGGCTCTCCGAAATGTTTTACCCACATATACTCCCTCCAGCAGTGTATGAAAGTTTCAGGTTTATTACATTAATTGAATATGAGGTTTTTTTTGTTTCATTCTAAAATTTCTTTCAGCCCCCCCATGGAAGCAAGCTTTCAATTCTCAGGAACACATCGCATTGTTATCATTTGTAAATGAAGGAGTGGTTCTAGGTGGTGGCTAAAATTCCTTCCAGCTCTGACCAGTTGAGTCTCTCATCATTAAGAGAGCTGCATCTTAGGCTGAGTCCCGGTGGTGTAGTGATTGTGCGTGGAACTGCATCCCACTGGGTTGGAGGTTCAAATCCAGCAGCAGCTCTCCAGGAGCAACCTGGTCCTCCTACTCCCACCACCAGAGAGCAGCGACTGCCCCGCCCCCCAAAAGAGAGCTACATCTGAAGCAGAAATTAGGTTTTGGATGAAATGGCAGGGCTTATTTGAAGCATCCATGACAAGGGCCAATACCAATTACATGGGTGTCTTCTGCCTTGATGCCAGGAAGGAACCAGTGCTGTGAGTGCTGTTAGTGCCTCTTGGGACGAGGGAGAGGAACCAAGGCAGGGGACCTTCTTCCCAGTGCCCTGTTCATTGCTGAAATACTCCCAATCTTAGAAAGCTTCCTGTTTTTTTGACCTTCCCCCACAAGAATAGCAAGTACTTGTTGTCAAAAACAATCAGTATAAGAGGACTCAGTGCTTAAGAGAGCACTAAGCTTGGTGAGGTCTCATTGGGGAACAGATAAGACTGATGGTCAAGGAGCATTGATGGTACTATTGGGTAAGCATTGGACTGTCAACCACAATGTCAATAGTTCAACCCTGCTACCCACTCCTTGACAGAAAGATGAAACTATCCTGTTCCTGGTGGCGTAGTGGGTTATGCATTGGGCTGCTAGCTGCAAGAGGAATAGTTCAAAACCACCAGCTGCTCTGAGGGGGAAGACGAGATTTCTACTCCTGGAAAGCCTTGGAAACACACAGGGTCAGTTCTGCTCTGCCCTCTAGGGTCACTAGGAGTCAGAATCAACTCAACGGTAGAGAGTTCGGTGAGTTCGATCCTGCTCCAGTAAATCTTATGCAGAGACTAGGGCCAAGGCAGAATTGCCTTCATGGCAGTGGGATTAAGGGGGATGCTTATAACACATGATGAGCATAATTAATGCCCCTGAGCCAGACCATCCTGAATGTGCCCAGTCTCCTCTGATCGGAGAAGCTAAGCCGTGGCCTGCCTGCTGAGTACTTGAAGTAGGGAGTCCTGAGGGTGCTGTGGGATGAGTGTCAGGCTGCTAACCACAAAATTGGCAGTTCAGCCCCACCAGTCACTTCTCAAGAGAAAGCTAAAGCTGTCTGCTCCTCTGATAATCTAGTGCATCAGAAATCCTGTGTAGGGTCACTATGACTTAGACTCAACCCAATGACGTTACATTGGAGCTGTGGATGTGAAACTTGTTCAAATGGCAAATGATTTGTTATATGTATTTTTGGACTATAAGACACACCCAACCATTAGATACCCCCAGTTTTTAGAGCAGAAAAAATATTCTGAACCAATAGTACCAGTATACTAAAATGTTCTGGAGTACCACACCTTCACACCATAAAATGCACTCTGAGGCTAGGGGGTGGGGGTGGAGTGCGTCTTATAGTTCGAAAAATATGTTACATATATATATTTTTTGGGGGGGGCATCACTGCTCTCCGGTGGTGGGAGTAGGAGGCCCAGCCCCACTGCTGGAATTGAACCTCCGTCCCAGTGGGCCGCAGTCCCGCGCACAACCACTACACCACCAGGGCTCAGCCCAATATGGTACATATTTACTGCACACATGCAAGCACACAAGGGGGTACCTCTAAAATAATGGGTGCTTTCTTTCTTTCTTTTTTTTTTTTGTGAGGGCTATAATGCATGTGGAGTTTGTCCCACCAGGTCAGGCCGTTCATCAAGCTTTCTATTTAGGTGGTTCTGAAAAGGCTGCACAACAGAGTGTGACGAAAAAGGACTGATTTGTGGCAGACGGGGGACTGGTTTTGCCACAACCACAATGCACCCACTCAAGTAGCCATCTCTGTGCACCAATTTTTGACAAAACACAGCATGCCTCTCTTGCCCCACACACCTGATCTCACTCTCGATGACTTCTTTTTGTTTCCGCAAATGAAGAAAGGACAGTGCTTTGATGATATAGAAGAGGTGAAGAAGAAAACGAGGGAGGTGCTGTCAGCCATCCAAACAGATGAGTTTGAAAGATGTTTCCAAGACAGGAATCATAGATTTGACAAATGTATTACGTGTAATGCAAAGTATTTTGAAGGTGGTGAAGTTGTTTTGTAAAAAAATTCTAAATACATAGCTTTGAACAAAATTGAGGGTTTTTTCCTGGGAGGTGGTTGTGGTGGGGGTGGTATCTCCTCATATACCACATTCACACATAAACATATATCCTAAAAGAGAGAGAGAGAGAAACCCCACATAAAAGTGTATCAAGTAAAAAGGAGTGTTCAGAAATAATGTCAACAGTTTGGAACATACCTTCCAGGCTTTCTGTCTGTGCATACATACACAGACTTTTTAGCTGTTTTTACAAAACTGGGATTCTAGTAGACATTCTTCTGACATTTGTTTTATTTTCCTTAAATATATATCTTTGACATCCATTCAAATCAGTGCATACAGATCTACTTTTTTCTGTTTAACAGCTACCCAGAATCCCATTGTATGCGTGTTCGAAATAATGGCTAGTATTTGCGTATTCACTGCATCTCAGAAGCTCCACCCCGCTGAGCTACAACATGGGTTCTTTTGTTGTCACTGCTGAACAGCTGTAGGAACAGCATATAAGGAAGGTTAGGGAGCTTCTCCCAAAGTAGCAGAGCCAGCTCCGAGGCTGTGCCGTTACCGATCATGCTTTCCAGCATCGCTGGCATCGTCTACTTAACTGTCTCCTCTTGGTGGACATTTGAGTTGATTGCAGATGTGTGTCATTGCAAACAATGCTTCAGTGAAAGTTTTGTCCTTTTCTGCAAGTATTCCTGTAGCCTGGCTTCCTAGACGTTTCCTGTTTTTAGGTAGAAAGAGCTTAGTCTTTCATTCAAAAGGTATGTATTCTGCTTTAAACTCTGAGGGGAGGCCCTGGGTGGCACAAACAGTGAACTACTGAACTATTGGCCCAATGCTTCACAGTTCAATCCCATCCAGAGGTACCTTGCAAAACAGACCTGGCAATGTGCTTCTGAAAAGCTACCCAGTCTGACAGAGCAGTTCTCTGGATGTATGGCATTGCCATGCGTTGGAATCAACTCAGAGGCAACTAATAACAAAAACAAAGCACTAGAGCGGGGTTCTCAAACTTTTTAAACAGGGACCAGTTCACTGTCCCTCAGACCATTGGAGGACCGGACTATAGTTAAAAAAAAAAAAAAAGAACAAATTCACTGCGGGCCCGGGATGAGTCAGGTGCTAAGCAGGACGGCAATAGTGGCAAAAACACCCGGCGGGTCAGATAAATGTCTTCAGTGGGCCTCATGTGGCCTACAGGCCAAGGTTTGAGGAGCCCTGCACTAGAGAAACTGCACTCAAGCTAGCAGAGTTGACTGAAAACTTACCTCTGAGATGCCCTAGAAAGATCCTTTAAGTCTTCAGAGTTCTCTCCACTGGGTTTGCCAGCGTGGTGGCCTCAGACTCACTGCATCCCTGTCCATTCCTAACTTCTTGTGTCTATGCTCCTGAGGGGTCGGTGACAACAATTCCTCACGACCTGGGTTCTGGAGTACTGTCATGGTGAAGAACCTGTGTTCTGGGTTCCAAATGCCTGAGTAGCAATCTCAGCTCCTTGACACGCATGAATAAGACAACTAAACAGGGTACGTAACATCTCTGTGCCTCTAGTTTCTCATCTGCACCATGAAGATAAGATTATAACTATGATGCATATTGTTTTGAGGCTGAAAATAGTTGAGTAAAGTAGCTAATATCTTAAAATCTAGACTACAGTAGTTTTAACTCTTACTATGAATTTGACTATGAAAGAATACCACACCGATCTTCCTTTTTAGAGTGATATTATGTTCACCATGCTCTAAAATTGACTGTGGTAATGATTACACAGCTTTTTTTATATGTTCAAATTATTGAATTGTATGATATATGAATTATAGATCAATAACAACTGTTCATTTTTAAAAGAAATTGTGTTCATCACTCTGTTCAGTCATTACCCATCAGCACCTCCCATGGCATTTTGGTGGCCTATGGGGGGAAGAGGGGAGACAAACCTGTTGTTCTTTTTTAACAGGAAAAATTCAAAAGGTATAAAATGATATTCAGTAAGAAGTATGCATCTGCTTTGGCAACATGGAGCTTTGGGCTGGGTAAAAATTCTACTTTTCAATGTGGTGGGGAGTTATATCAGGGGTCACTTTCTAATAACAATATATCTTACATATATGTGTTTTGTATTTTTCTAAGTATAGCATATTTCTCATTTTATAAAAGGGGGAAAGTGGGCTGAGTCGGTGATGTAGTGGTTGTGCGCGGGACTGTGGCCCACTGGGATGGAGGTTCAATTCCAGCAGTGGCTCCACAGGAGCAAAGGCTGGGCCTCCTACTCGCACCACCAGAGGGCAGTGATGCCCAAAAAACAAAAAATAAAAGGGGGAAAGTATTGGTAGGGAAAATTCCCAAAGAACTGGAATGAATTCTCCCAATATTCTCTATGAGTCAGTTAGTTCCTTTCCCCACAGATGGCCAGTGATAACAAGATTTTTGTATGCTTCCATTGCTATTTTATGGCAAATATTCTCCCATATTTTCTTTTTAAAAACAAATGTGTCTGAGCCCCCATGGCATAGTGGTTGAGTGTGGGACTGTGGCCCTCTGGCTTGGCGCTTCAAATCCAGCAGCAGCTCTCCAGGAGCAAGGCTGGGCCTCCCACTCCTACCAGAGAGCAGTGATGCCCCCCCAAAAAAACCCAAAAAACTAATGTGTACACTAAACACCTTGTGGTCTTTTGTTTCTTGTGCTTATTTTCATTGCTTAAAATACTTATTGAGCGATTATCCCACATTGGCACATAAAGAGCTCCTTGTTATCATTTTATAGCTGTATCAAAGTTCATTGTATTGACCCACCATAATTGATTTTGCTAGTCCCTGCTAATGGACATTTAGATTGTTTGAAATTGTTATTTTTTCTGGCACTTCAAGTGTTGCTTCAAACGTTTATATTGTGTATATATTATTCCACAGAACTGTCGGTAAGTCTTTCTATCCAAGACCTTTCTTTCTGGTCCTACACATCAAATGAGGAGGCTCCTTGAGTGCCTGCATGCTGTTAAAAATATGTGTGATAGGGCTGAGCCCTCGTGGCGTAAGTGGTTGAGTGCAGGGCTGCGGCCCATGGGCTTGGCAGTTCAAATCCAGCGGCGGCTCTCAGGAGCAGTACTGGGTAGCTCCCATGACCACCAGAGGGCAGTGATGCCAAAAAGAAACAAACAAACAAACAAACAAAAATGTGTGCGATAGAAATAAATATCGGGCTTGACCCTTGTCCTCCATGACCCAACAATATTACTTTGATGCTGGAATCCTGTATTTTCACTTGTTTCAAACGCTTTTTATTTTTTAATCTCTGCCCCCAAAGAAAAGGTATCTTTCACCTAATTCCTCTTGGAGGACCTGAGTACAGTTTTGAAAACCAGGAGAAGAGTATTCCTCATGGCGAAAAGATAGTTTTATTATCTAGCAGAATTCCTAGAGGGTAAAGTATCCTCCATATTAGCTTGATGTAGCCAAATCTATATTCTACTTGAAAGCGCATCTTCCATGAACACACGCTCAATTCCTGCAACCACTGAAAACATTTCCTCTTCTGCGACTGTTCATAGCATGATGTCTGTGTCTAAAAAAGAGGATGAATCATATTCTCTTTAAATTGTACTTTTATCTATTTTATTGCTTACACTTGATTGGATCAACTCAGTTTCATCTTTAATTCCTTAGAGCCTTTGCAAAATTAAAAGGAGAGGAATGGAATCCATAAGTGCAGGTGGTAATTTGAGGCGACGGGGGTGGGGGTGGTGGTGGCTGGGGGGGGGGGTGCAGTGCAGAGAGAGAAATAATCTTTGTGTTGAAAAAAGAACACTAGCCTGGGTGGAAATCAGGAGGCCCAAGTTCAGTTGAAGGCGCCCTGGTGGCACTATGGATAAGAACTGGCTATGAACTACAACGTGGGTGGATCAAACCCACCAGCCTCATTGCTGAAGAAAATGAGGCTGTCTGCTCCCAGAAAGATTTGCAGTCTCCCAAACCCTAGTATCCTGTGGAATTGTTATGAAGTGGAGCGGACTCAATAGCAATGAGGCAGGTTCGATTACATCTCAGCTTCTTCTGTAAAATGGGATCTTAATTCTTGCTGGGGCGACCTTACAAAGTTGCATTGAAGAAGCAAAACACTAGCTACAAAAGCATGCTATACAAATCCAGAAAAGGATGGCATTTTGATGCTTGGCAAGCCTTAAACATAATTTAGTTGAATACTAACTAAATTTGCAGAATAGCAAACTAAATCCTAGAGAGATGAAGTGACTTGAGGTCACAGTCAGTGGCCAAGTCTAAAAATAACAGGGACGAGTCATGCTAGGACATAAAAGAACTGATTTCTTTTCTACGTGCGTTGAAACTGGGAGCTCGAAATTCTTTTACTCCTGGGTTGATTTTAATTTTATATTTGTTCTGTGAATTATTCATCAGGCAACAGATCAGTAGCAGAATAAAAAGGAGGATATTAATCTGTCGTCGTCGTTGTTGTTCAGTTCGATCAAGTTGATTTCAACTCATAGCGAGCCTGTGTGCAACAGAATGAAACACTGCCCGGTCCTGCACCAGTCTCACAATTGTTCTTATATTTGAGCCCGTTGGTGCAGACACTGTGTCAGTCTGTCTCAAGGAGGGTCTTCCTCTTTTTAGCTGCCCTTCTACCAAGTCCATGACAGAAAGTGTCACCATCCTTGCCTCTAAATAGCAGTCTAGCTGTACTTCTTCCAGGACAGATTGTGCTTTTGGCAGTTTGTGGTACTTTCAATATTCTTCTTCAGTCTCCATTATTGGACATTGGTCCAACTTTTACACGCATATAAGGCAAGTGAAAATACTAAGACTTGAGTCCAACACAGCTTAGTCCTTAAAGTTATGTCCTTGTGTTTAACACCCCGAACGGGTCTGGTGCAGCAGATTTTCCCAGTGCTGTGGCTGAGGTTATTCTGTTGAGAAGTGAATCTCACAAGAGGGAGAGAGGTCACAGAATAAGAAATATAAATGAACAGTGAAAGTGTGTGTGGAGGTAGACCATGCATCTCTGGTAATCGAGGGAATGCAAACCAATCTTTAAGGTGCCATTTTAACTTACAAAATTGGCAAAGATCATTTAAAACCGGGGCTATTCAATGTTGGCAAGTGGGCTGGGAAACTGGCATTCGCATTCGCTGGTGGTGGGGATGTAAGTTGGTACAACCTTTTGCTAGAACAATGTAGAAGTATGTATCACAAGCTTGAAGTTGGTTCAGATCTCTTGATCCAGGAACCACCTTTCTAGGAATGATCCCAAGACAAGAAGCACAAGTATGCTTACAAGGATGTTTTGTGTGTTTCACAAGACAGAAGAGTTTTAAACAATCATTTAATTGGTAAAATGAATGATCATATTCTCGTTCAATGTAATGCTGTAGAACAATGATTATAGCTAACAACTATTGAGCCAGATGCCTTAGTTAGTTACTTAAACATATCATTAACTGTAATCTATTAGTACAATTGAATGAGGGTGATTATCCCCATTTAGCACATGAGGACCCTGAGGCTCAGAGAGGTAAACGTGTCAGAAGCCACGCTGCTATTACATTGAATAGAATTGATTTGACTCTAGGCCTATCTGACTGTGGAACCCATGCCCTGAGCCACTGTTTTCTATCACTTACACTATCTTTAAAAATCATGTTTTAGAAGAGTGTTTAGTATCATGATTATGATATAATGGCAAGTAAACATAGCCGATACCAAATGGGACATGTCATATGTCGGCAGAAGTAAATGTCCATATACTTTGTAGAACTATTTGGATTTTCCAGTTTTTCCTTAAAGAACAGGTAGTCTTTGTGTAATCTGGAAAAACAGAAATGAATACCAAAAGTGGTCTGCACGGAAACTTTTAAAAAATGTTATTTCATGTCGGTTGTTGTTGTTGAGACGCTACACCAGCAAAGGTACATTGATTCGGCTGTTTCTCCGTGTCCAGTTGAGCAGCACTGATTGCGTTCAAGGTGTGCCATCATTCTCACCCTCTTCCTCTGAGGTGTTCCTCCCCCGGTACCATAAGCACACTCCAGCAACCCTCTTGGAGCTTTCATCAGTACTACATTGATCCCCTGTACTGATGCTCATATTGACGTCTCCTTTGCTGTTTACTTCTTTCATGTTGGTGTCTGATCAGCAAGGGACTATCTTTTTTTTTTTTTAGTTTTTTTTGGCATCACTGCCCTCTGGTGGTGGGAGTAGGAGGTCCAGCCTTTGCTCCTGTGAGCTGGTATTAAACCTCCATCCCAGTGGGCCAAAGCTCCGTGCACAACCATTACGCCACCGGGGCTCAGCCCAAGGGACTATCTTTTCCGACATTCTTCGGCATTTCTTTGGAGATGAAAAGCTATGTAATCTTTAGGGGCTTGAGCCCAAATGACCTGTAATGATCATCAGTCTTTGGATCATGGACTTTTGAGGAGGAAAGAGGCATGCTGAACACAAGGAATCCACAAATCTTTAACTGTAGAAATGTTTCTCAATCTGTAGGCACTCCAAGCACTGCTACTAGTATGGCTGTGAGAGGGTGAGGTGAGCTTTACTTCTTCTTTTTTAATCTAAATCCTTGAAAACCACTGGATCAGAGTCTTAAAATGATGGCTATTTAATTGTTCGCACCAGGAATGAATACTGCTCTGTTGCTCCCCATTACATCAGGATTGCACTAAAAAATATATCGCCTTTCTCATTTGCAAGCATCCTCTTCGCCACCCATGCTCATCACACTGTGTACATCACTAACCCGTCTCCATCTAAAATTGGTACCATCTTTCCTTTTCTAAACTTAGCTTCTGGCAGCTAAAGCAGAACATGGTTCAAGCAGAGCCGAGTCTGCAGTGCTACCCTTTCCCCTACCGTACCCAATGTGCCCCCTCTCCCTCCTGCCCTAGCTTTCTGTGGGCGCCATCATCCACCCAAGTTCCTAAATTAGAAAGCTTTGACTGCTTCTCCCCCCCCCCACCTTCTTTCACACTTAATTGATTGCCAAGCTCAGAACATTTCACCTCTCCACTAGTATCGCAAATTCCCGCTCTCTGCTCCCTCCTCACTGCAACTGCCTGCTGGCCGATTTGAACAGCTTTTCAGTAGATTTGATCCCTCTGAGAATCACTCCACATGGAAGCTAGAACACGCCTTCTGAAAGGCGAATTTGATCCTGCCCATCCTCTGCTAAAATCCTTCCACGCCTCTCCACAGTCCACAATAAAAATCCTAGAATCTTCTGCTTGGCATTCAAGGCCTGACGGAATCTGGCCCCTGCCTCATTTTTAGCTTCACTTCCCACTACTCCTCACCATATCACCCAGTTTATTTTTAAGCTGTTTGGAATGTTCTTTTAAGAAAATCAGCTCTGCATTGGACAATCCAGTTTCTCTTTTACGACTCATCTCAGGCCTGTTTCCACTAGGGACAACTTTCCCAATATTTCTCTCATGTTTCCTTCACTTGCCCCTTTTGTAAACTCCATAAATACTTTTTTTTCCCTTTTTTGTTTGTTTTGGGGGGGGCATCACTGCCCTCTGGTGGTCGTGGGCGCTACCCAGCGCTGCTCCTGAGAGTCCCCGCTGGATTTGAACCGCCAAGCCCGCGGGCCGCAGTCCCGCACTCAACCACTTACACCACCGGGCCTCAGCCCCCATAAATACGCTTAATACTCATGCAAGCAACACTTCAGGGCCTTTATGTTTTCTCTGTCTGTTCTCTCTGTAGGGGCCCTGGAGATGGACGGGTTACAGTTGGGCTGCGATCTACTCCGTATGGTCGCCAGTGGGAACCCAGCAGCAGCTCGGTGGGTGGGAAAATACTGGGCTTTCTGCTCTCATAAACAGTCTCAGAAATCCAAAGGGGGTCGCTGTGAGTCAGTCAACATGGACTTGTTGGCAGTGAGGGATTCTCTCTGTAGTAAACTGTGAACTCCTCGGGAGCAGGCACCGTGCCCGTTCCATCTCAGTGCCTCCTAAATTCTAGCTCTCTGCTGAACTCACTGCTCTCTGAATGTGCGATGTCTTTCCGTGTGACATTTGCCTTCGTCGAGTGGGGGGCGGGGAGGGACGGGCCCTTTTCCTGGAATGCCCTTTTCCTCCTCTCTGATTATACAAGCATCTACTCAGCCTTCAGGATGTAACTTAAATGCAGACTCTTTGAAAGTCTTGCACAATCCCAGGCAGAATGCATTCATTCCTCCTGGGTGTTCTTCTGGCCAAACCTTGACAGGAGCATTTACCAAATAATGATCGATGCATGTAATTCACACTTTCCCTTGCCTGTCTTGCCAGGTGGTCAGACTTCAGACAGCAAGAATAAGGTCTTATGTATCTCGGGGTTGCTATCACAAAACACAATAGGTCAACAAAACATGCTAGATTAAAAGATAACAAAATAAAGCCCCTGGTGTTAGGTGGTCTTGGTGGCAGCAATGCACTCAAGTGGCATTGCCAGGTAAGTGTTGGACTGCTAACCGCAAGGTTGACGGTGCAAACTCGCCAGGAGAAACAGGAAACTGCCTGCTCCCATTCATCTATGCCCATAGATTAAAGTGGACAGACGTCCCACTTTTGGTGGGACAGTCCTGGTTTGAAAGAATTTTTTCCGCATACTGCAGCATTTTTAAAAAGTCCTGATTTTTGGAAAGAATGCACCACAAGCTAGGGAACGGCGAGAGAACAGGAAAGAAATATACCCCCTCTACCACCCCACCCCACCCCCTCTACCACCCACTTTACCAATGTTAAAATCTAGCCACTTTACTTAGATTTACAGCCTCAGAAACTCTACACTGGAGCAGAAGTCTATTGCATGGCAGTGGGCGGGTGGCACTAAGCACTCAACTGCTAAGCGACAAAAGGTGGTGGTTTGAACCCACCCACTGGCTCTCAGGGGAAAATGACCTAGGAATCTCCTCGCATCAAGATTATAGTCTAGAAAACTGTTCAGGGCAGTTCTACTCTATCATATGGGGTTACTTTTTGTGAAAAAATCAACCTGAGGGGCACCTAGCCACTATAAACAATAACAGTGCATGACAGCATGGGGAAAGCTATCGGGTAGGTCAGTGAGCTTTGACTCCTTAGTTACACACCTAGTCACCGAGTACCAAGCCATAGAATTTTTCGTTGCCTCAGATGCATGTGAAAGATAGACATTGCATGCAGAAGACCAAAAAAAAAAAAAAGAATGAATGCATTTGAATTGGGGTGCTAGAGAAGAATATTGAAAGTCTCAAGGACTGCTAAAGGGACAAGCCAATTGATCTTGCAAGAAGTACAGCCAGAGTGCTCCTTAGATGCAAGCATGGGGAGACTTTGTCTTCCCATGTTGGACACACGGTCAGGAGAGATCAGTCCGTGGAGAAGGACATCCTGTTTGGTCAAGCAGAGGGGCCATGAAAGCCTTCGAGAAGATGGATGGACACAGTGGCTCCAACAGCAGGCTCAGGCAAAGGAACAATTGGGAGGATGGCACTGGACTGGGCAGTATTTGGTTCTGTTGTGCAGAAGGTCACCATGGGGTAGCAACCAACTCGATGATACCTAAGAATAATAACAAGTGACTGAGTGAGGACTGAGGTCACAGGTGTTTTCCAGGTGCGACTTGTAAATCTTTCCTTGCTGTTCCTCCAGGTGCCTATGCCCAACGGTGGGTGACCTGCCCGTCTTTGCCCCCAATGAGCTTTTGTTCTGATGCAGCCTATGGTCATGCAGGGATGCCCTTACACCCTCCCACGATGTCATGAGTGGCGGGCCGCCGAGCAATTCCATCACAGACGAAGCCTCAGAAGCCCCTGCCCCCCGCCTCAGGTAAGAAACTGATAGCAAAAGCCCCAAATAGTGGGGAAAGTATCAGTGGGTTCCTATAGATGTTTGTGTTTCTTGCGGCTTAGCAACATGCTTTGTCTACGTGAAATCATTGGGATAGCATGGAGCCACCTTCTGGTCAGTGTCTGATCTCTCGGGAGGCATTCTATGCGGCAAAGCACGCTGTTGGTCTGGGCAAGCCAAAGGAGCCACTCTAGCTGAGGGTAGCTGGTTCTTTTGAGCTTCCCAAACTGTCCACAGCTTCCCAAGGTATCGGCCGCTAAGGTGGTGCCAGGAGAAGGTGATCCTTCAGGGCAGGAGTCGGCAAATGGGGGCTCAAGAGTCATATGCTGCTTCTTCAGTACATCCATGTGGCTTTGAAGTAAAAGTGCGGGGGTGGGGGGAGGATCTTATTCAGATAATGGTGATTTCATTTGTTTGTAAAAATATATTTATGGCTCTCAAATTTTTCTGAAATTGTTGATAAGCACAGGATCGGATATCCCGACTCCAAACTTTGCCAACCGCTGCTTCAAGGCAAGGGCTAGAACGGGATAGGAATTCACCTTGCCTTTGCTGTAGCATGTCTCCCATTTGACAGTCATCCCCTTCCTTCCCTCTCAAACCCTCAGTCCCACTCACAGCTCTTGGCTGAGTCTCACTAAGCATTCATTGAACATCAAACCTGCCTTTACTTGCACACTCCCCGCCCCCCCAGCCTGTGGGATGGTGATGGTGGTAGTTGTGATGATGATGAGGTTGGGGGGTGATGATGGTAGTGGTGGTGGTGGTAATGATGAGGGTTGTTGGGGGGAGAAGTGGGGGTCGTCATGGTGGTGATGGTGGCAGTGGTGGAGGGTGGGGCTGGTGATAGTTGTGGTGTGATGATAGTGATGGTGGTGATTGTGATGATGATGACAATGATAGTGGGGGTGGGGTGTGATGACGGTGGAAGTGGTGATGGTGGTGGTGATGGTGGGGATGGTGGTAGTAGCAATGATGGTGATAGTGGTGTAG
>PVJH01011832.1:0-67314 GCA_004026705.1 Nesogale talazaci | reverse complement strand
AAAAAAAATCACCAAAAAAGGGCCACAAATGTATACTGACTGTTTGTGTCCTGGAAGATGCTAACTAGATGCTGTGGGTTCTTTCTGTCAAGGGAAAAAGAATCTTCTTGGACAGAAAAGAGGCCAAAGATGTGTCAGGCCCTGAATTCCCATCTGAACAGATGACAATAAGGCAAATACAGTCTCTGTGTTTGAAATCTCCAAGCGCATGAACACAAAGACAAGATGATGAAATCTTATGATGCCAAGTGGTTCCATAGTAGAATTCTTAACTTCCATGCTGAAAACTACCTAGGTTTGATTCTCAGCCAATGTGCCTCATGTGCATTCAGAACCTATCTATTAGTAGAAGCTTGTTTGTTCCTATGAGACAAAAAAAAGTTTCAGCAGAGCTTGGGTTAGGGGGGAAAAAAGATCAATAACCTGCTTCTGAAAATAAGCCAGTGAATACGCTAAGAATCAAAAAAATTTTATTTGCAAGCAGTTATGAAGCAATCTGGTGCAGGACCAGATTGCATTTTCATGGGGCTGTCCTGTGCTGGGGCCTACCGACAAAAACAAACAATACAACAACATGTGTGATAAACACTAAGGACTGAACATTCCTAGAAACACATGTAGTAAGCACAGGATAGAGACAACTACTACCCAACAAACAGTCTAGACGCCCCGCGAAATTTCCTGAAAGCCAGCTTTTCATATACTACAGCTCTAAGGTTGAATTCATGAATGGCTGTGAGTCAGAGTCCTCAACCTTCCAATAAACATGTTAGACACATACGTGATAAATATACTCATGTTGGTAAAACCATCGACACTCTGATTTTTGTCTAAGCATAGAATAACCCATGTATTTTGTCAGATACACTCTGTTAAAGATCTTCCAAATGTGCAATATGGAATGAGACTTACAATTTGTCTCATTCATGTTTGTCTCGTTCATCTTATTAAACATGTTTGATAATTTATTGCAATGGTCACACAGATACTTATGATATTACAGGAAAGTTAACAGATACAATGTAGTAAATTGCATATAGTCTCTGTAACTGCCACTGAATGATCAGTTCCTGGGGGGATTGGTAAGAAAAGATGGGGAAAAATATTAACAGGATTCAGTTGTTAAGGTTTTGAAATGGAAATTCTTGATTTACAAAGGGCATGACAGTGACATCTAATTTCCTCTGACTTCAACAAGGAGGAAGAAGAGTCAAACTCAACATCTGACAAAGACTAATTCCTGTTAAAGAGTTGAGACATGCCTGTACTAATTTTCACACCAATGATCCCTCCCAAGTTACTCACCACTCCTTTGTTAAATTTAGTATTTCATTGCAAATGGCCAAGGAGAATTAACTGATCTACTCATGAAATTGAACTTTATAAAGGAAAGTTAATAGATGCAGTGTAGTGAATTGCATGGCTCTCCATGTCATAGTCTCTGTAGAACCCACATAATGATCATTTCCAGATGGAATGGGTAGGAAGAAGTGGGGAAGAGATGCTTGTAGGACTGAGTGGTCAATATTTGGTAAAAGGTTTCATTGTGATTGCTACCCTGCTGGGTGTAAAATGAGCCAACTCAGAAGAAAGAAAAGGGTTCTTATTACTAGCAAGAGTCAGCAGTGGGCATGTCTCTGGACTTGAGTTTCTGCTGTAGTTAACCTCCTTGAAGACAGCTTTGATCCCAGCAAAGTGACAGAAGAGCAGTAGAACCAGCAACTGGAACATGAGATCCTTCCGAGCCCACAGGGAAAGCAAAGCTAAGTGCTTTGGGGTAGGAGCCTGGATTGCGGAGTTGGGTACATCTGGGAACTTACCCCAGGGAGGTGGATTTACTGACCTATACTTGGAATTCCACATGTATGGTTTGATACTCACACTGAGGTTGATAGGACCTTCCAGCCTTAAATGGCAGCCCTCAAAGGAATTTGACTGAAGAGCTCCATCTTGAGGCTTTCCATCAGAATGATAATTTGTTAACTTCAAAAACAAACCCCATCATCATGAGCATTGCCTGTGGGTTCTAGGTGATCATTTGAATGAAATATCGAACTTAGCTTGAAAGGTAGAACACTGTGTGAGAGGGAGCAACAGGCTACAATTCAGGAACAGAAATGCTCAAGAAGGGATGCTTCCAGCCAGGAGCGCCTCTTCTCAGCCATGTCAGTAGACTCTCCTCTGAGACTCCTCTACCACTTCTCTAGGTTCACGGCTGTGTGTCTCTGGATTGAGAAGATTCAGGGAACAGTGTCTAAAGTCCAAAAGTTGCACCTCATTTGTGACTTTTCTTTCTTGACAGTAATGAGTTTCCCTATTGCTCATTATGGCATGGCTTATGCTATACCCACTAGGATGGCAAGTTAAACCTATTCTCATACTAAAGCTCTATTCTCTCCAGTGTTATGGTTCTGCTCCATCATTTGGTGGGAGTTAGCAAGATTACGAGTAGGAGCACCATATCAAATAATTCACTACATCACAACTAATAAACACCTAAAATAGGGACAATCTGGATATAAGTGCATGTTTTGGGGACAAGAGATGTGTTAGTGTGGCAGTCATGTGCTTATGTCAATTTCATGATTGAGATGTAGGGGTGGACTCTGGTCTGTTAATCTGGAGATAGCCATTGAGTAGCCAATGAGGCCTTTGTGTGGGCATGGCTTTTTCCTGAGACTTCTGGGAAATCTCATGATATTTCCCTTGTGAAGCTGAGAAGCTATCTCCCAAGTTGTTGCGAGTTAGTCTCAGAGACAATTAATTACACACAAGAGAAGATGGCAGTGTCTGAGTAGCCAGAGAAGTAACACGACTTTACCCTGATGGAGCCAGACCTCTGAAGCTGCAGAAGCCACGTGGAGACCCTGCCAGCAATGAATTACTTCTGCCACCACTGAATGCTGATGATGAACCCTGAACCCTGGAAGTGAGAAGCCATGGGGAGACCCCTGCCAGTGCCGGGATTCTGCACCCACTGACCTGTGACTTCATGAATTGGAAGGAGACATTATAGACTGGTATTGGGCATATGGGCTAATATCAGACTTATGACTTTGAACTGGACTGGGTTGGGATGCTTTCTCAGTGTTCCATTCTTTTGTATATAAACCCTTTCCTTATATCCATATGCGTGTTTATGAAATTTGTTCCTCTAGTCTACCTGGACTAACACAGTCTGGGAAGACTAGAGAAACAAATCCATAGAAACTAATATGTGTATAAGAGATAGTTTTATATAAAGGGTAATTAAGAAAGCATCACAATTCAGGACAGTCCAAACCCATAAGTCTGATATTAGACCTTATATTCAATACCCATCTATAAAGTCCTCCTCAAAACCATGAAATACATGCAATGACAATGAGTTCAGGATGATCACAGGACAGTGGGTAAAAAGTCTTTCTGGATCCAGTGGTGTTATAAGCATCTCAGCACTGGCAGGGTCTCCATGTGGCTTCTCCAGCACCCAGAGCTGCATCAGGGTATGTCCATATGGCTTCTCTTCAGGGATGTCTCAACGGAAGGCAATCTTATTCATAGAGAGCCTCCAACAGAGTCAACAGATAGAGAATGTGCCTCCTGCCTTCAAGGAAGAAATACTGGAGTTCCCAGAATTCTCAGAATGCCAATGCCCACAGGGCAGTCTCATTGGCTATGTGAGTCTGAAGAGGAATTAATGGGCTAGTATTAGACTTATTGGCTAATATAGAAATTATGGATTTGATATGGACTGGGATAGGATGTTTTGTTGATGTCTAATTACATTTTAATATAAAGTTCTCTCTTAAACACATATGAATGTCCCTGGATTTGTTTCTCAAGGCAACCTGGACTAACACAACAAATAAGTATGTAAATGCTTGCATTAGCTAAGGACTTCAATCCTGCAGCCAATCGACTCTCTTGAGATAATACTAGTAAAACAAAACAAGCAGAAGAGTAACATGATCGAGGTTTCTAGATATCCAACAATATCAGACAAAATTTGAGACGCTAACCAAGAGATACAAACACTGCTTCCAGAAGAATTGAAAAATGGGTTGCTATTATCAGAGACGTGCACACAAGAGAAAAAACACAATACATCCTGAAGGGCCAGTGAAAGGACAAAAGGTAAGCAAAATAGGACCATTATTAAAAGGAGATATTATAGATACCACTGTGTCATCATGAAATACTCATATTTGGACATATTTAGAAAGTGAATAGAGAGCATTTGAGAAGAAATTTAATTCCAATGTAATAGTTTACTATTTGTGAAATGCTACATAGCAAACAATCTCTAAACCTGAAGGTTTACAAAAATAATTTAATTGATTTTTTTCTCATTCATGGGTCTTTGAGTTGGCTAAGGAAGCTCAACTTGGTCTGTGAGATGAATTCAGATTAACCCTAACGATGGCTCTTCATTCTGAAGCCCAGACTGATGGCTCAAGGGTTACCTGGGGCTTGAGTTTGTCAAAGTAGATCACAAGGGGGGAGGGAGTCAGAAAAGGAAAGCCTCTGCTTGAATTATGCCTGCCAACGTTCCCTCAATCAAAGCAAGTCACATGCATGGGTTCAACTTCAATGGAAGTATGCTCTGCCCACTTAAAGAGGTATTAAAAACTACTTGGAAAAGTTACTTCTACTTTGGAAAATAAAGAATTATAAACAATAATGCAATTAATCACATTTATCAGATAATTTTGTTTATGATAGAAATATTAGCCAAAACCCACTGCCATTGAATCAACAAGCTTATTGAATCAATAAGATAACCCTATTATCTATAACAAGTTTTGAGGCAGAAGCAATGGGAGTAGACAGCCTCACATTTGTGATGTGGAGTGGCTGGTAGGTTTGGCGCATCAACCTTGCAGCTAGCAGTCCAACGCTTACCAAACACTTACTCCAGAGTGCCACATGGGACCCCACAGTTAATGGAAACCCATGGAAGTTTTTGAGTGTCAGTGTGTCAGAAAGATAAAGCATCTTAATGGGAGAAATTATGAGAAAGAAAGGAGGAGGATAGTACAAGGGTTTGGGAAATTAAGGATATAAGAAAACAAATGAAGACGAAAGAACACTGAGGAGATGTATTGAAGGTGTAACTATGAGAATTCATGACTGATTGGAAATGATGGCACATAAAAAGAAGACTCCAAGATTTGGATGAGCAGAATCAGAGTGACACTGTTCTTTTAGAGGAAGAGTTAATTTGGGGACTAGTACAGAGTAGTGCTGTGTGATATGGAAATGACACATGGAATATTGAATTGTCAGTGGTTCATGGGTAGAATTCTTGCCATCCATGGAGAAGTCTTCAGTTTTAATCTGGGCCAAAACACCCCAACTGCAGCCACCACCTGCTTATCAGCAGAGATTTTATATACTGCAGTGAGTGGTTTCAGTGGAGACTAAGGCAGAGAAGTAGTACAGCTGTCTACTGACTTATAAAAATTGGCCAATAGCAGTTGTAAGGATCACAGCAGAACCCATCTGCAAGTAATTATGGGTATGGTATAGAACTGGACAGTGCTTCACTCCATGATGCATGGTGTCACCCTGATTTGGCATCCACCAACTACATGGAACTTTGGATCTAAAACTAGACTAGCCAAACAGAAAGGACTAGCAGAGTTAGAATCACTTGGTTGCCATCTGGTATAAAGGCTAGAGTTGATACACAGAATTGAGAGTCATAACCATGAAGAAAAAGTTGAGATTTATTTTTTTAAAGTTTACAGAAAAGAGGAAGTAGAAAAGGGAGAAATGAACAAAGGTCATGAAGTGAGGTTGGAGATAATGTTATATTAAAATAAAACTGTAGAGAATATACAGGAAGTAAATTTCTAAATAAGTTTATTTTACATAGGACTTGGCTACATTAAAATTACTTTAGAGTTTTGAAAAAAATACTATATTTCTTTACATCTCTATAACATAAACTATGTAACAAAAACATGTAAAGAGAGAAATTTATGGATTCTGGAAAGCTGGAAGAGAAAGGCAGCAGCTGCATTGTTGAAATCATAATCTTTTATGTGTGGAAATCAGCAGCATACATTTGTAGTGATGGGGCAGCCCTTAAGAAGCTTCATTGCGGCTGAGAGAAAAATTGGAGCAGAGAGATTTTTCCAGCCATGGGGGGAAAATGTGATAAATTTTTTTTAATTTTCTTTATACTCAAATGTTTCTTTGCATATGCTCATATCATTGGAGGGAAATAAAATCAGCTTTGTATCAGCATTGTGTACTTAAAGAAAACACAAACACACACAAACATTTAAATGAAGTAACTTAATGTCTTCGATAATCATCAGCTCATCATGTAATCCATGACATCAGGTTTCATTTATATGTACAATTGGGTTTTCTTGAATATAAGCTTGATGGAAGAAGAATATGTCTTTCTTTCATTGAGCTGTGATTATGTTGATCAACTTTTGGCTAGCAGCTGAGCTCTTAGGAAGTCTTAATATCCGATAAAGTGATTCCTTCCTTTATATAGTCTATCAAGATTGTTTTAGTAATTCTGGCTCTCGCTCCTTCTCATATAAACTTTGAAATAAGCTTATAGTATTTTATTTTATGCTTATATAATATATCTGTATACATATATACATATACATCGCACACATATATACACAAAGTCTAATCTAGATTTTGATGAGTTCATTTGATGACTTGATTAACTTAGGGAGAATTGACATCATTACAATGCTGAATTTTCAGTCCATCACCATGATATATCATTATTTATGTCTTCCTTGATTTATATTTTTAGCATTTAGTAATTCCCAGCATACAGATCATATATGTTTTGTTAAGTGACTCATTTTATTTTCAAAAATCATAGCTAGTTTTCCTTTGGGTTTCTACATATTCTTTGACTATATAGAGAAATGCAACTAATTTTTGTGTATTGGTCTTGTTATCATTACCACTGCTAAACATACTTACAGCTTTAGTATCTTTTGTAGACTCTGAGATTTTGATGAGTAATCCTGTTGTCTACATACAAAGATAATTTCATTTCTTCTTTTCTAGTCCATATGACTATATTTCTTTTTCTTGCCTCATTGTAGTAAAAATGGCCACTGTCACATTAAATAAGAATGTAAGTCTCTACATCCTTGCCTTCATTGCAATCTTAGGGAGGAATGAATACAATTCAAGCCATTAATTATAATGGGAACTAAGAATTTGTAAATGCTCTTTAACCTCGGATTCTAACCTTCTGTAGGTTTCTTTATGAAGTATAGATGTTTAATTTTTCAAATACATTCTCTTCATCAATTGATACATGATATTGTTTTTCTTCTTTAGCTTGTTGATATTTTTTGCAGTAACTTTCAAATGCTGAGCTACCCCTCATATTTGGAATACATCCTGCTTAATCATCATGCAAAATTCTTTTTGTTTCATAATTAGATTCTATTTGTTAATATTTTGTTAAGGATTTTTGGAGGTTTTTTCACCTAAGTTCATGACAATATGCTCTTATTAGGATTTTTGATACAATTTTTGTCAATGAGGCAAGACTGACTTTCTAAAATGATTTGGAAGTGTCCCTCTTTTGCAATCTTACAGAAGAGATTGTATAAAATTGGAAGTATGGTTTTCAATTTTCATAAGATATTCCAGTGACTTCATCTGGGTTTAATGATTTTTTAAAGCAATTTTAAAGTTCTGATTCAATTATTTTAATGCATGACTCAAAGAGTTTATGACACCAGGAAACAAATCAGCATAAATTTAAAAAATTAATACAATGTAACCACAATTTCTCAGTCATAATTTTCAAGTCACACATATACACACCACAAAAAAAAGCAAACAAACAAATAAACAAGAACATAATAAAATGAGAGAATATGGCTCAAAAAAGTAATAAAAATATTAGCCCACAAAGTCTTCTTGAATAGAAAGTGCTATTTAACGACCTGATAATGTGTATATTTAAATCCTTTCACTATTAAGAAATTAATAGAGGAAACTACAGATGAAAATTTTTAAAACATAAGGTACACTCTAGAACAGTGGTTCTCAACCTTCCTAATGTTGCAACACTATAATACAGTTCTTCAGGTTGTGGTGACCCACCCCACCATAAAATTATTTTTGTTGCTACATCATAACAATAATTTTACTACTGTTATGAATTGGGGACTCCTGAAAAAAGATCATTAATACCCCCAAAGGGGTCATGACCCACAGGCTGAGAACCACAGTTCTAGGAAGACTCGGGGAAGCTATGAAATGCATTAGCAAAATAAATGGAAAATTAGAAATCATGCAAATACAGAAAATATTAAAAATTCCTAATGCATACTACATTAGAAGTGCAGAGTAGTAGAATCAATGGATGAGAGAATTGGTGAAATTAAGGCAAATCTCAATATTTATCTGTAAGATAAATAATAAAAAAATTTAAAAAGCACTCTCCTCCTCCCACTCTCCTCTCTGCGTGGACTTGGCTGCTGAGATCACAGCGATCCAAGAGGTTCTGCATGATCACAGTGATCTACTCTAAATCACAGTCTCTTCGAGATGTCTTATCAGCTCTGCCAAGCATTATCCATGTGTGTTCCCTGGCCAAGTGAAGCATAAAAGAGGGGTCCTTTAAAAGACAGCAAATGGACGGGAAACCAAATAAAGAAGGAAGAAAAAAAGGAAAACTAAAGAGGCTCCCAGAGGGCTAGTAGCAGGTCCAACAAATACCGATTTCACCTTGAGGTCAACCACACCTTGAGGTGCTGGTTTGCAGTTCAAGAACCCCAGCTGAAATTGAGTCAACCTACTCTAGTTTTGAGAACAGCATATGATCAAGATTATAGATGATGATATTATCTGTCAATCAAGTCTATTGCAACTCATAGCATAATGCATAACATAGGGTTTCCTTGACTGTAGTCTGTAAGGAAGCAGGTGGCTGGGTCTTTCCCCTGCAGAGCTGCTGGGTGGGTTTGATCTGTCAACCTTTCAGTTAGCAGCTACGTGCTTTATCGTGATGCCACCAGTTCCTTTCCTGGATACAAGAGTTGAGAAAATGGGGGGGGGGGACACTTTGTATTTTCCCTAAGAGATATTCTGCCCAAATAGGCCAATTATTAATAGAACCAGAGCTGGAAAACTTTGTGCCTGGATGACCTTTCATCTCTCAGTCTCAGCCTTCACCTCTCCAGGTTCTTTCCTCTCGAGGAAGCATTAATCACCTGAGCAGATCCTTTTGCCTCCCTTTCCCCACCACAGTCCCCTGTTCTGTGTTTCAGTCTCTAGCCTCCCCAAGTCCACACAACAAGGAATTAGATCAATGAATTTCACTTAAGACAACAGTGTCAGTGAATAACTTCAAGTGGCTGGCTAACATATTCACACCCTAACCACACCTTATGAAAACCAGGTATCATGCTCAGAGCGTATTTGAGGGCCAGCAAGAGTTTCCAATACTGAGTGGCACTTGAGTAGATTTTAGGAATAAATGCACTAATTGCCATCACGTCAATGCTGACTCAGAACAACCTGTAGAATAGGAGAGAACTGCCCCTGTGATTTTCCAAGACTGTAACTCTCTATAGGAAGAAAAAGCTCTGTTTTTTCTCACAGAGTGGGCTGGTGCTTTCAAACTGTGTACCTTATGGATCGCAGCCCAGCACTACACCACTGTGGTTCCTTAAATGAATGAATACTTACTAATAAATGCCCATTAAGTAGAGTTCTCAAGCTACAGTTTGTAAACTTCTATGTAGTCTACCTGAGGGGAAATGCTCAGAGGTGGTGAGATATTGTGGTTGTTACATAACCTGGTGTCAACTTGCAAAGGGGAGGAGTCTAGCCCAACTATCAGGTTGCTTGAGGACCTCATTTGGAGGCGTTATGAAGATAAATCACTGATGGGAGGCCATACATTCCCTGCTAGACATTCCTGCTGACAAGGCACATTGATCTATACTAGGGTCCTGGAACCGGAGGAGCCATGTGGAGACCTTTGCCAGCGCTAAAATGCTTGCACCACCACTGGATCAACAAGACTTTCCACCCACTGGCCCGAGATCACCCCACATTCAGCATCATTTTATGTATTTTGTGAGTCTGAAGAGGACTTTATGGATTGGTATCAGACATATGGGCTAATATCAGACTTAAGAACTTGATCTGGACTGGGATGTGATGGTTTCTCAATATTCAATTGCTCTTATTTATGACTTTCTTACACACACAAAAATCAAGAAAGCATAAGAATTATGTGGAATACAGTCAAGGAAAATAGCTTATGCATAAGCAGATTTCTAAAACAGAAAAAAAAATAAACCCCACGACATTTGAGGAGATTTGTTGGTAGGAACTTCTGAAGCTATCAAAACCTAAGACAATAAAACCCAAAAGCATAACTCTGAAAATACCAAGGCAAAACAAAAAGAATAAGCTCTGATTTATCAACAGAAACCATGTGGGCTAGAGACAGTGGGATGGCATATATAAAACCCTGAAAGCAAAAAAATGACAATGAAGAATTACATATTCCAAAAAAAGTCTCTCAAATACAGTGGTAAAATTAAGACAATTCCAGATAAACAAATTATGGGAATTTGAAAAACATATGATATTTATAAGACGCTTTAAAAGGAGTTCTTTGGACAGAGAATCAATCTGAAATTATAACTTAAGGTTAATAAGTAAAATACCACAAATCAGTTAAACTAGAGAACCAGAGATATCAAGTTGAAAGGAAAGACAACTACAACATAAAAAGAGAAAATAGTGTACTTTCAAAATATCCAAATGAATAGAAATGTCAAAATAATTCCTAGACATAGCAAACTATTTTAAGTCTGTGAAGCAAACACAAAATTACATGGTAACAACAAAGAAACTTATTCATCCTTATTAAAACAAAAAGTGAAAAATCATAAAGACTTAGTAACAGCAATGAGGAAATGATTAGAAAATCCACCAATAAGTTCAACACAGAAAATTAAATGGAACAAAGAAAGAGGTAGCACCCCAAAGACACTTCACAAATTATAGCAACACGTTCATGTTATTAGGTGCCATTGAGCTGGCTTCACCTCATAACTGCCCTCTGTATAACAGAGCAAACAGCACCTGGCATGCACCATTCTCATGATTATTCTAAGCGTAAATCCATTGTTGAAGCCACTGTGTTCATCTGCATTGTTTGTTGATGCTGTACCTTACCAATCATAATACTCTTTTCCAGGGACTTTTCTCTCTTAACTAGGTGCATGATGTCTATGAAACATGTCATTCTAGCATCTAAGAAACATTCGATTCATTCTTCCTCCAAGATAGATATTTGTTCTACTGGCAGTCCAGGTACTTTCCATATGCTTCCACAACATAATAATTCAAGTGCATCCATTTTCCTCTGGTCTTTCTTAATTGTCCAGAATATTTCACATGCATATACAGTGATTGAAAATACTAAGATACATCTTAGCTCACAAAATGACATCTTTGCTCTTCCACACTCTTGTCTAAATGAAATACTTTTATGGTGGGCTCTTATATCTTTTATCACCATCCATACATTCATCCATTATGGCAAGCACATTTGCACATATGTTGCCATTATCATTTTCAAAGCATTTTCTTTCTACTTGAGCATGTAATATAGCTCTGCAACCAGAACATTTTTTAAAAATCATTTTATTGGGGGCTCACACAACTCCCATCACAATCCACACATATATCCATTGTATGCAAAGCACATTTGTACACTTATTGCCATCATCATTCTCAAAACATTTTCTTTCCACTTTAACCCCTGGTATCAGCTCCTCATATTTCCCCTCTCTCCTTGCCCATTCCTCCCCCACAAAACCTCAATAATTTATAAATTATTATTTTGTTTTATCTACACTGTTTGATGTCTCCCTTCATCCGCTGCCCTGCTGTCTGTACCCCAGGAAGGAGGCTTATATGTAGATCCTTGTGATGGCTTCTACTCTTCTATTTCAACTTCCCTCCACCCTCTCAGTATCACCACTCTCACTACTGGTCCTGAAATGATCATCTGTCCTGGGTTCCCCATGTTTTTGATTTAGCTATATTTGTAAGGTAGAATTAGGATCATGTTAGTGGGGGAAGGAAACATTTAAGAACTAAAGGAAAGTTGCATAGTTCATCATTGCTACACTGTACCCTAACTGACTCATCTCCTCCCCATGGCCCTTTTGTAAGTGGAGTCGCTTCACCTACAGATGGGCATTGGATCCCCAGTCTGTACTCCCCATCATTTATAATGATATAATTTTAGTCCTTTGATGCTTAATACCTGATCCTTTCAACATCTCGTGGTCACACAGGCTTGTGTGCTTCTTCTTTGTGGGCTTTGTTGCTTCTGAGCTAGATAGCCATTTGTTTAACTTCAAGCTTTAAGATCCCAGATGCCATATCTTTTGATAGCCTGGCACCATCGGCTTTCTTCACCACATTTGCTTGTGCACACAATTGTCTTCAGTGATCATATCAGGAAGATGAGCACTCAATGTTATGATTTTCAGATCTTTGATACCTGATAGCTGATCCCTTTGACACCTCGTAGTCACACAGACCGGTGTGCTTCTTCCATGTGGGCTTTGTTACTTCTGAACTACATGGCTGCTTGTTTACTTTCAAGCCTTTAAGACCCCAGACACTATATCTTTTAATAACCGGGCATCATTTGATCCAACCCGTGAATGAGTCAACGTGGGTTCCTGAAAAGGGGACTGGGAATGGAGAGGGCAAGAGACGCGAGAAATGGAGACAAGACAGTATTCCAATCAAGTCTCGTTTATTGAGCCAAAACACAGGGTTAATATAGGCTAGCAACAAGAAGGGGAGGTACAACTTATGGAAATGAGGGCTCAGGATAATCAGCCAATCATACACATACCTTCAAAAACACAGCGGGAAAAAAATGGTGGGAAGCAGTTCTCAAACAGGTCTGCATGCTAATTAGGTGGGCTCAACAGGTCCGCATGCTAATTAGGTGAACTCAACAGGTCCGCAAGCCGTTACAATACAAAAGGTCAATAAAGGGGTCACTGAGGGATGGGAACAGCATTCGGCTTCCCACAACCATTAACTTTCTTCATCACTTTTTCTTATGCACATATTTGTCTTCAGTGATCATGTCAGGAAGGTGAACATTTTGGAATGCCACTTTAATAGAACAAAGTGTTCTTCCATTGAGAAAGTACTTGAGTGAATATCCAATGCCCATATGCTGCCTTAATACTAACCTTATAAGTATATGCACATAAATTTATTTCCCCATCATCATATATGAATATATTTACCTAAATATATATATATATATATATATATATATTTACCATGCCTGCATTTAGACCTCTACAAATGCCCTTTGCCTCCCAGTTCTTTCTTCTATTTCCTTTTACTTTCCTCTTGCCCCACTAACATGCTCAGCCTTTATTTGAGTTTCAATAATTTTTCTGTTACATTACTCTTGATCAATTCCTATCAGGACTCTCACACCCACCTTGTCAATGATTTTTGATCACTTGTTGTTCCCTTACCCCAAGATCTTCAACACTTGCAAGAGTTCTTTTGCTTCAGATTTGCTCAATGAAATACACTGTTTTATTTCTTGTCTGCTGCATCCATGAACACTAATCATGGATAAATTAAAATAAAATCTTCGATGATGTCAGTCTTTTCTTTATCATTATATTTGTACTTGGCCTAGTATGGTCATTTCTTTCTCTTTTTTACAGGGAGAGGGCATTATTTTTTTTATGTTGAGGTGTAAACCATACTAGGTTCTAGTCCTTGATATCATTAAGTGCTTCATGTCCTCTTCACTTTAAACAAGGAAGGCTGTGTCATCTGAAAATCACAGATTGTGAAGCTTCCTCTAATCCTGATGCCTCATTCTTCTTTATGAAGTCCAGCTTCCTATTTTATTTGCTCAGCATACAGATTGAATAAGTATGGTGAAAGTGTGTGAAGGATATGGACCTTTCCTAATTTTTAACAATTCAATATCGCCATGTTATGTTTGAACAACTGTCTCTTGTGCTGTGTGAACACAACTAATTGTTCTGGAACTCTAATTTTTCACAGTCTTATCCATAGTTTGTTATAATCTGTTCAATCAAATCCCTTTGCATAATCAATGAAACCCAAGTAGACATCATTCTGTTAGCCTGTTTTTAGCCAAGGTAGCATTTGATATCAACAATGATATAACTCATTCTAAGTCATCTTCTGAATCCAGCTTGAATTTCTGGCATTTCCTTGCTGATGTCTACTGCAACTGGTTATGAATTATTTTCTACAAAATTTACTTGCATGCTATATTAATGATATTCTTTTATATTTTTCATATTATTGTTATTCCTATTTACTTGATATGAAAACAAATGTGGATTGCTTCCAGTTGGTTGGCCAGGATTCTGTCTACCAAATTTCTTAGCATAGGCTAGTGAATGCTTCCAATATTGCAACAGTGTATTGAAATGTTTCAATTGGTCTTCCATCCATTTATGAATTCTTGTTTTTAAAAAACTTTTTATGCAATTTGTACTTCTTTGATCTCATCAATTCTTGATCATAGGCAAGTATAGCAAAGTAGATGAGACTATACTCAGAAATACACTTATTTAAATGGCAGAGGTTATTTTTACATATATATTATACCTACTATAAATATATCCATGGATATACTATGCAAGGGGCAAGGTTATGAAACATCTTAATCATAAATACTTTGAATCATGAGGTCAGGGAGCTCAGAAACATAGTCTGATGAGGCACCAAAGTCAATTTTCATAGCATAGTTTATAGAATTGGGTAATTTCTCCCATCTAGAGCAAACATTTAGAATATCAAATAGCTTTGGAAACCATTACTTTAAAGGACTAGGAAATTACATGAAGCTTAGCCTCCTTCACCCTGAGACAAGAACAACTCGATATTCAGCTACCACTACTGATCACTCTATAGTGGACACAAAATGAGATCTTGTACAGAATAGGAGGGAAGTGTTAAACAGTACTCAAGATCATAAAAATTATTAGAGCATCATTCAAACTGACTCCTTAGGTTAAAAGGCCAGCATTTTCCTAGGAATAGAAGACAGGAGTAGATGTTAAGAAGGAGAAATAATGAACAAAGGAGGAAAGCCAAAGAGGCTGCAACAATCTATGTCATGGGGGGAAAAATTGCAAGAGTTGTTAAATGGAAATGTCACCCAAATCACAGTGTCTGTTATAATTAGGTGTTAGGTCAATTTGGGTAGGTTATGGTTCCCAGCAGTTTGGCATGAATCCCCTATGATGTAATCTAACATCATCAACTCCATAATGTGATCTGTTCTGCACAGTCAAGCAGATGTAGGACAATTAGCCTGGGGTGAAATCCTTTTACTCGTCATAGTCCTGATGCAATTGGAAGAAAGTTTTCTCAGAGTCTGGCCTACTACTCCGTGTATACATTGATGCTATGGGGAAGCTAGCTCACTTCTTCCTGGATCTGGTTCCTACAACTGGTTCTTTGACCTCTGGTTCTTTGGACTTGAGCCAATAGCCTATCATATTGCCTACAGACTTTGGGAGTCATCACCAATATGCTAACTGAGAAGGGAACCTTGGGCATATAGGACTCTTCAGTCACAAGCCTCTTCTGCTCACCTTGGATTCTTCTTCCTTTGCTTTCACCTGCGGTCTTTCTGGGTCCTGGTTGTTCTTCCTACCTCCTGATTCTCCAACACCCACCTTAACATCTGACCCAAAGGCTTGAATGGACTCTGCCTACCTTCTTCTACAATGTGTGACTATTTTCATGATTTACATTTCTCTCTCTCTTTCTCTAAATATATTTCTCTTTCTCACTGATATATACTTGTATCGCTGGTTTTGCTTCTCTGGAGAGCCCAAAGCAACACAAAAATTTTTCTAAGAGACATAAAATGTTTATATTATATTATATTAATTAATTATTAATTATATTAATTATATGTCAATATTTGCTTGCATTCATTTTTTAAATAAGTGAATTCTGATCAATGTCAAATAAAATACTGGCACAAATACTAATGTAAAATCAACTGAAGCCAATAATAAAGAGCAGTAAACATATTTCTCACTAATTATGTTACACTATTTTTAGAGTATGTCCAATAACCAGATATTTTACAATCTTAAAAAAATTTTAGCAAGTGTACTCTTTTCTTGCACATCAAACACGACAAGAACAGTCTTTTGATTATTTGAACCACACAGAAAAATTGGTTTATGTTAGTGTTGACATGCCATCAAGCTCCACTAAACATGGCAGTCAGCACCCTGAAACATGGATTACTGTCGAACTCAACACATCCCCAACCAATACCATAAGTTAAAAATTGAGAGCCTCTGGAGCTGTTGTCTAGAAAAAGCAACATATTTCATTAAGTGCCATGTTGATGAAAACAGCCAGGCCTATTACATTTCACACAGATATGAGACTAGTTTCAGCTGCACTTACAAAAAACACAGATATTATATTCTCAGTAGGTGGATTTTATAATTATGGCCACAGGACTTTTTCCCTCAAAACACTCATGTAATCAACCATTCTATTTTTATATTTGATAATAATAAGAAAATATTTTAAATGAATGCTGAAAGGATATTTCAGTGTTTCCATTTAGCACAGATGGTGATGATGACTAATTAATATAAATAATAGCAAAAGGTAAGTCCATTCACATATGGGTACATATAAATGATATAAATGTGTAAATATATATATATATATATATATACTTATACCAACTGTACACATATGGTGTGTACATAGAAGATAAATTGTCAGGATAGAAACTGCTACTGCTTATCATAACCACTGCAAGTGGCTCATGCACATATCTGCCTATCACCCCCCAGGCCCCCACCAGATCCTTAGATGACACATTTTGATAGAGAAAGACTGCACTTCTGTCTTTTTAAGGCCCATGCTTGTATACAATGTTGCATCATGCAGAAAAGAAACTCCATATTCTCCTCATCCTCAAAACCTCACCTGATCATACTAGCTTCCCAAGGTAAGTCTCTCATTCAAAAACTAGACAACTCCTGTCATAAAATTTTGAAATTTCCAGATGGGACAGGACCCTGTTTCAACTTACCATTGTATTTTTGTTTCTATTCATTAACCTATTAATCTGCACTTTATCGCTGGAGAGTGTTCTGGATATAAAGATCTATCTGTAAAAGATGTCCACACATTTTAGACCCCTGTGGAGTTTACCTTTCCATCTTCTCTGGAGCGGAAATCTAGGGAAATTCATAAAAGTTTCATTTCCTAGTTCCCATGGTAGCTCTTCAAATAGCTCAATATAGTTACTTTATCCTTCTCTCTTTTGGTTTGAAAACTTCTAATTCTACTGAATCTTTGACTTCTTTTTCTTAATAATTACCTACATGTTCTTCTGCCTCTGCAACTAAACTGAAGTTCTATCTCAGTGTATTGTGCTGAGGACCAAAAGAGGCAAATTTGGTTCATATGTATCCAGTGAGAGTTGGCTAGCATTACTATTCCAATCAAGTAAGGCATTGTATGCATACACAGTTCGATGCACTATTGTCCCTTTCAAGTTTCAGGAAACCACATGATCCCTGCCATAGTGCCATTCTTCTCTGATTAGTGGAAAATAGTCATGTGAGGATCTGCAACAGTTAGGTTTCTTTCAGTTGATTGACGTTGCCAAAGGTACGGTGTTTTCAAGTGGGAAACCAACTCTAGTGCCTAAAACTTTTTTAGTTCATAGGAAAAATCATCCCTATTGACACACATTCTCCTCCTAGTTGAAACACTCATTTAACCAGGCCTAAATACACACACACACACACACTATAAATTTAGACGTGCACAAAGAGGAACAGAGATAAGCATACAAATGAAAGACAAAGATAGAGAAAACGTAGAGCTAGAAACAGCCACACAGACAATGGTTGACACTGAATAAGGCTCTGAATTTAGCTATGCCTGACACTAGCCATGCCCTTACATTCCCTAAACCAGCTGTCATCAAGATTCTATATTACAATGGGTTTTCAAAAGACTATGTCCATTTTAAAGCCTCTCTCTCAAAGTGGTCCAAACCACCAATCCCTTGGCAGTAACTCTGCATTTAACTGTTGGTTCTACCCAGAGACTCCTGGACTCCCTAGTATTTAAATACATTCCTTTAAACTACTTATGCTTAAACTCACTAGAGGGGAGCTCAATGTCTATCAATTGAAAGACACCTAACAAAGACAAATCTTCATATGACTGTTTTCCATCAGTCGGAGAAGAATGGCACTGTGGTGGAGGTCATACGTCATTTAATTCAGTTCATATCTGAAAAAAATATTGCAAGGGCTGACTATACAAACATTTTCCTTAGCCTGTATTTATTTAATTTTTCCCTGAAATTTGTCAGAGACAAATAGTGTCCTAGTTTGGATGAAATTTATATAACCATACTATTTAATGGGCACTTTTCTTGTGTAAAACAATTGCTAGGCTCTCTGAAGGTATATTAAAAAAAAGATTTATTCTAACTTTATATATCTTTTCATATCTGTAAAAGCATATAAGTAAGTTTAAAAGATGCCATATTTTGGACATAGGTAGGTTTTTTTGGGGGGAAATTGAAAGAAGAAATTGTAATACTGGTTAAAAAATCAGATAGAAATGTGTGACTAGAAACATGAATCCTTGAACATTACTACCAAATAAGATAACCAAATGGACTTCTGAGGGAAAGTTCACCAGCACAAGTGAAATTTTTGTTCTCTGTCTTCTCACTCATTCATTGTTTGTGTGCCAAAAATTTCCATCTTAACCATACTAGAAATGAATTATGGATTAAAAGCAGATATCTTTTATAAAAGGTAGCAAAGAATTTGTCTTCACACTACAAAACTGTTCCATTATGCGATGGTTAGGTTTTCTGTGCCAACATGGCTTCCATAGGATATGTGGACGGGGGTTAGCCTTTCAGTGACACCACAGCTGGATTGGAGGGCGACTGAGATAAATGGCTTTCAGAGACCAACCTCTTTCTCTCTGGTGATTGATTAGCACACTGCTGCCTGAGCTAGTCCTTTGCCTTAACTGTATGCTGAGCTACCTTTGGGCCAAGCCATGGATCTCGTTGCTGTCCCAAGCGTCATTAGAGCTGGAGGCTCCATTGGGACCCTGCTGTGTTACGGGCCTCTGCTACACCTCAACGTCTCGTCTTCCTGCTGTGCTGTCCCATCCTTCTGTGCCTGCTGCCTGCTTGTCTTGCCTGAGGGAAGATTCGACTGTTTTCTTCCTTGACATTGGAACTGTGCCTAGAGTGAGTTTAAGGGCCTTCAGTATTCTAAATGTCCCATGAAAGTGAGTTAAACTGAGCCTTCTGTACTGCTGTGTTGACTGGCTGTTATATTTCTTCTGGGTATATATATATCATAAGTGTCCTACTTTTGTTTTCCTAGAAAACCTTGCTGAACTCATCCCAGAAGGTAAATTTAGGTTCAGCAAGTCTTTTATAAATTTATGAATATATTTGTTTTCTTCTGATTTTTTGTTCAGACTATAGTACTTTTGCTTTCGAAGACTCTAGATTTTGTTACATCTCTGCAGAATCCACATTAAGTGCATGTTTTCTTCACCAATTACTTTTATATCTTGAATCCTGCAGTTTTCTAATTTACCATTTCTCAGTTTTCAAGGAAAAAAAGTATCTTTTTAGGCAAATATCTCAAGACAAAGATGAGCAAACTAAAATGTCTGTCCTTTCTTTGGATATGATTATATTTGAACACTGACTTTTTTTTATTTTAAAACATCTGTGTGTCATAATAGTTTAGATCAACTGTTTTGAAGAAAGGTTACATTATATCATAATAAATTAAAATTTCTGATAAACTCAGAGTTGAGAATTTTTAAACTTCCATACTTTAACTCTCTTGCAGAGTTGAAATGTAAATGTTCTCACTTTTCACAGTTGGATAAGAAAGCTGATGTTCAAGGAAATTGGCTAATATTACACAGCCAGAAAGTGATAAGAGCTGAGATTCAGGATCAGACTTATTACATCCTACCATAGAAGTTCTCATTTTGAAACTTAATTCTGAAAATATGGGTAATGTTTCTACTAAGTGACTTTTAGAACTCTAGGGAATAAGAGCTTAAAATTATACCAGAATGCTACCATCTATGCACAGTGATGCCTTGGTTTTTGAATGTTTCTAAGCTCAAACTTCCACTACTTGAATTGCAATATTCCAACAAAATCATTTCAGTGCTCATAACTTTACTCAATAGTCTGACAGATAATCCAAGTAGTATAAACCTTCTTAGGCTTACAGCGAGTCAAGCATCACATATTGCCATAGAACCAAAAGAGGGACATTTCAGTCTAAGAAAACTCTCACTCAGACTACATACAGGGCTTATATGCATTAAAACATGCATCATTGTTTGATGTGCTATTTGCACAAAATATCATACCCTTGGCTCCAAAGAAAGTTAGTGATGAAAGCAGTAAAGCTAGGTGAAAAATTGGAGAAACATGAGATAGTTAAATAAAGAAATTATTGCAAAATTTGTAGCAGGTCTCTGCTTGTCTGATTTGGCAGCTGCATATAGCAAGACTAAGTTGACATTACCCACATTTTTTAAGAAATAAAATATGACTAAAGCAGCAAACATAGTGAAATGTGTGAAATAATTAAACATGAAACAAAGAACTCACATCATCCAAAAAGTTAGTGTTCATTTGGACAAATCAGAAACAACTTAATGGTAAAAGCCGCCAAAATGATTGAATGAAAACTATTGGGGGAATGAATGCTGAGCAGTCCCAAATGATCAAAGCCAGCGATGGCGGGTTTGAAAAATTCAAAAAGAGAACAGGCATACACATTGCATTGAGGCAAAGGGAAGGGGCAAGTGCTATTAAGGTCAAAGCTGATAAATCCCTGGGTGAATTTGATGAATGCATGGAGCCAGTAGGATTCCGTCTCCAGCAAGTATTCAACTGCAACAAAGCTTAAATTTTTCTTGGAAAAACATGCAATAGGATCTTCAATAGGCATTGCCAGGACATAAGTCTATGAAAGATAAGCTCACTTTGTTGTGTAGGAACGTCATTGGGGATTTTAAAATGAATCCCATGTTAGTGTAGCCCTAATGCCAAACCCACAAGATTTCATAAAGAAAACATAAAGCAAGTAAGTAAATTTTATTTTTAAGTATTAAATAATTTTAAATATCTGTTTTGATATTTAATGTACTGCCTTATTGTGTTTAGATATTTCAGGGAGCATTCTCACAAATGTTAACTTTGTGTGAAAGTCCATGAAAAATGAATCTATAAGTGTAATTTTGGGGCCTCAATGTCAATTCTTTGGTTTTCTATTATTTTTTATGGAAAAAATATGTACAGTCATGGAAATTTTTGGTGTTCTAACAGGCATTTGGAACAAACTGATTTCAACAAACAAGGTATCATTGTAATATAGATCATATACTCATCTCTATGCATTCCCCTCTCCACCCCTACCTTCTCCCGCAGACTGATTATCAAATTTATATGCACCATTTCTGTACACATGTGTCCACATGTAAAATAACCCAGTGATAATATCTTTGCTGATGTCAAATAGATCTTGATTGAAAATACTAGGAAGAGTTTTAACTGTGTTTTACAGACTATGCAAAGGCATTTAACTATGTGGATCTTAATAATTTATGAATAGCATTGCAAAGAATGAAAATTCCAGAACACTTAGAATCTGTATACAGATCAAGAACCAGTCATTTGAACTGGAAAAAAATGTGTCATGGTTGTATCATTTCATCAAGCTTATCCAAGCTGTATGATAAGAAAACAATAAGCTGGATCACATGAAGAATGTGCCATGAGAATTGAGAAAAACAGCAACTCCCTAACAACCTGTAATATGACAATGCTACCACCTTGCTTGCTAAAAGTAAAGTGGAATTGAAGCACTTTCTGATGAAAATGAAAGACTAGCTGAGCCCTGGTGGTGCAGTAGTTGTGTACGGGACTGCAGCCCACAGGGTTGACGGTTCAAATCCAGCAGTAGCTCTCCAGGGGCAAGGCTGGGCCTCCTACTCCCACCAGGACAGTGATGTGAGTAAAACAAAAAAGAAAATGAAAGACCACTGTCTTCAGAATGGATTACCCTTCAGTGTAAAGAAAACAAAAGTCCCCACAACTATATTGATCAACAACATCATGATAAATGGAGAAAATACTGAAGCTGTCAAGGATTTCATTATACTTGGGTCCACAATAAACACCCAACCATCAGCACCCATTGAAACAGAAGTCAAAAACTCAAACAGCATTTTGGATTAGGCAAATGTGTGTGTGTCAGAGTCGGGGGGTTGGGGGGAGGATCTCTGTAAAGAGTTCAAAATAAAAGCTACCACTTTGAAAACTAAAACGTTCCTGACCTAAGCAAGTCTTTTCCACATACACATGGAAAAGTTCCACAATAATAAGGAAAGTCAAAGAAGAGTTGACACCTTTGAATTTTGGCATTAAGGAATATGCACGCACCAAGGAGTACCAGAAAAACAAACATCTGAAGAAATCCAACCATGGGCTGAGCCCCGGTGCCGTAAGCGGTTTTGTGCAGGACTGCATTCTATGGACTTGGCAGTTCAAATCCAGCGGCAGCTCTCAGGAGCAGCACTGGATTGCTCCCAAGATCACCAGAGGGCAGTGATGCCAAAAAAAAAATAAAAGTAATCCAGCCAGTATGGCCCTAAGAAGCAAGGATGGTAAGAATTCATTTAATATACTTTTCATGTGTGATCAGACATAACACCATGTTTGGTAATGTAGAAGGCCAACAAAATGAGAAGAGCCACAATAAGATGGAGTGACAGAGTGGGTACACTGACTACAGGATTGGACAGTATTTTCTTGTACACAGAGTCACTATGAATTAGAATGCACTTGAAATCACCTAGCAACAAGTTATATGTATATACATCCTAACTTTATTCATAGGCAATTGTAAAATAGTTTTACATTAAGTGGTACTGTTGCATTAGAATAATTTTTATTTAAAATCACTTTATTGAGGCCTCATACATCATTTTTCAAAACATGTAAATACATATACTGTGCCAAGCACCTTCACATGCCTGCCGCTGTTATCATTCTCCAAATATCTGCTACAGAACAATAATAATTTTAAAGTATTGAGGGTTAGTGAGGAAGGGGGAAGCAGAGACAGAGGGGAAAGAATGTGAAGCTGATATCAAAGACTCAAGTGGAAAAGCATTAGAATATTTTATATCTTTTGTTTATGAGATTGTACATCTTCATAGCAACAGACAATCTCATCTTTCATCTACTGAACAAGTGGGTCTGAACTGCTGATTCTGTGGTTTATAAACTGTTACCAGGGCTCCTTCAGAGACAGATATAACACTGTATATGCAATGTATGTCCCATGATAATCTCCTTCTCTACCTGTGTGTAACTTGATAAAGGTGCAAAAAAGATTTTCTTTATAAAATCTTAGTTTTCAATCTATTTAGATATTTCATTGAAAAAGTTATGAATGTGAATGTTCCTCCAGGTGAGTCATAATATCATAGACACATCATTTAGAACACTATAGTCAAACTTGGTACAAGGAACTGAACATGAAAATAAAAGTCTTCCTACTCAGAAATGAGCAAGAACAATTCTACTGTGTTCCATAGGGTTTGGTGAACACTCTAAATGGAAGCAAATTTGTCTGTCTGTTTATTTGTTTGCTTCAGAGTAAGAAGGAAATCATTGTTTAGGTATCAGAGTAAGTGGTAATTACATGATGATGAAAAACTTGACAATGGATATGAGCTATGATTGCATATTATGATTAATGTGTTTGGTGTCATGAAATGTACATGCAAAAATGAACTATAAATATTCACCTATAAAATAATTTCATTGAAGGAAAAAGGTCTGACATGGGGAGTGGTCAAAATGGCGCCGAGGTAAGCAGCCCTTACCAGGAGCTCTGGTGAATTGGTGTCTGGGACGTCAAGTGGAAGGGTTGTGGTGAGTGGAAAGGACCCTATAAGTGGGCCTCCCAATCCAGTGGGGAACCCTGCTCCACTCCGACTTTTTCTTAAGCTCTTTCTTTTTCTCTGCTTTTTTTCCCTTTGCCTTTCTTTCTCCCCCCGCCCCGCTCATGCACCGCTCTTGTGAAGCAAACAATGGCGTGGGAGACCTGACCATGCAAGGATGCGTAGCCGCGTCCAGCTCTTGAGTGGCAGGAAACCAGCAGTGTGGGAGATTTGCTGGACCTTGGGGGAAAGTGTAGCCTGTGAGCCATTTTTCTGTGTTTGTATTATTTTTCGCCCTTCATTTTCTTCTTTTCCTTTCCTTTATTTTTTTCTGTCTGTCCTTTATTTTGTTCTTTTTCTTTTTCTTCGTTCTCTCACACCCCCACAAGCCAAGTGGGAGACCAGGCCTGATATCATCTCTCACTAACACACTTCCATGGAGGCAATCGAGACTGGGAGAGAGGACCTGTTTGGCAAAAACTCTGCCCTGCAGCCCTCCTCCGGCCTCTCCTATGTGGGGAGCCTGACCGCTTGAGGCTAACATTACCCTAAGGTCCTCCTCCCACCTCTCCTAGGTGGGGAACAGGACCGCTTGAGTCTGGCACTGCCCTGCGGTACTACTACGGCCTTTCCTAGCTGGGGGAGCCTGCCCCCTTGAGTTTGGCACTGCCCTATGATCATCCTCCAGCTTCCCCTAGCTGGGGAGCCTGGCCGCTTCAGTCTGGCTCTGCCCTGTGGTCCTTCTGCCGCCTCCCCTAGATTGGGAGCAGGGCCTCTTGAGTCTCTCACGGCCCCATGGTCCTCCTGCTACCTTCCCTAGCTTGGGCCCCTAGCCTCTTGAGTCATGCACTGCCCCAGGGGCCTCCTCCCACCTTCCCTAATGAGGGAACCAGGCCTCTTGAGTCACACACTTCCCCTAGCCAGGTATTGCAGATCGTGTACTTCCTGGGGGGCCGCTACCCACTTTCTCTAGTGTGAGTACTTCCTGAGTTGCTCAACCCCAATCACTCTGAAAGTACACAAGGGCTTTGGTAACTGAGGAACATGGCACCAACCTCTTCAAAGGCTTCACGGAAGGAATAGAATACCACAGCAATGCTAATAAGTAAACAAGAAAGACAAACCACAGCAACAGATCTCATTACACTCATGGAAGGATCTTATATGGATCTGCCACAAAAAGAAATTTTTAGGAGATTGATAGGAGAAATAAAAGTAATGAAGGAAGCTTCACAGGAAGCTTCACAGACAAAGGATGCAACAATAGAGGGGATGACGGCCACAATAGAAGGGATGAAGTCCACAATAGAGGGAATGAGGATGAAGCACCAGAGGGAAATATAGGGGGTAACAGGAGAAATAGCAGAAACTGCACGCAGGAATGCTAATCTCACGAACAGATTGGATGAGGCTGAGACTCGTATCAGTATCTTGAAGGCAACCAGGTTGACCTCAATAAACATCAAAGACAATCAAACAAGATAATAAAAGAGACAGAGGAAAACCTGAGATCAATGAGCGATGCTACAAAGAGGAACAACATCTGAATCATTGGCTAACCAGAATAAGACACAGTGAAGAAATCAACAGCTAATTCAACAAGGGAATTTCTGAAATTAAATTTCTCCAACCTAATGAATGAGAACCAGATTATCATACAGGAAGCAGAGAGGACACCTAGTAGACAAGACTCCAGGAAGAACTCACCAAGGCATATAATATTTAAACTCTCCAACTTTGAGGAAAAAGCGAAAATCCTGAGATCAGCAAGAGAAAAGAGGATGGTCACATATAAGGGCTCTCAGGTAAGAATATGTGCAGACCTATCAACAGAAACCATGAAGAGAAGAAGAGAGTGGACCAATATCTACAAGAAGTTGAAGGAAACAACACCTCCCCTAGAATTCTTTACCCTGCAAAGCTATCTATCAAGATACATGGGGAAATAAGGGTCTTCCAAGATAAGGAAAAACTCAAAGAATATGCCGTGAGACACCCAACCCTGAGGAAAATCCTGGTCAACTCGCTATGGTGAGAAAATCAAGACCGACCAAGCACAAACAGGAGAACATCCTATAATCCAACCTCATCTGGGAGCCAACAGACTAACCCCAATCACCAAGAACATATGGCCACAGGTAGAAAACATAGCAATAAAGAACCCCCAAGGAAAACACAACAGAGCTATGAAAAGGGGAACAAGAAAACACACACACCAAAAAACACAAAAGGCCAGCAATGAACCCACATAACATAACACTAAATGTCAATTGCCTGAACTCCATCATTTAAATTAAAAGGGTTGGCTGACTGGCTTGGAAAACATAATGTTTCAATCTGTTGCCTGCAGGAAAAACATCTTAAGCTTGTAGACAAGAAAAAACTAAGAGTAAAAGGCTGGAAGAGGATATATCAGGCTAATGGTGAATCCAAAAAAGCAGGGGTCGCAATCCTAATCTCAGATAAAACAAACCTCAAGGTTCAAGCCATAAAAAGAGACAAGGAGAGGCACTTTATAATGCTCAAGAGAACACTTCACCAGGAACCAGTGAGCATAATACATACATACATGCCAAATGAGAGACCCATGAAATTTGTCAAACAGACTATTCAGAACATGAAAAAAGATGTTACAGACTCAACAATTATAGTAGGAAACTGTGACACTCCACTATCAGAGAAAGACAGTTCTTTGGGAAAGAAGCTCAGTAAAGAGGCAATAGAATTAAATACCACAATAAGAACTAGATTTGAGAGACGTATACAGGGCTTTCAATCCAAATTCAAAAAATACGCATTCTTCTCAAGTCCACATGGCACATTTTCAAAAATTGACCACATGCTGGGACACAAGTCAAGCATAAGTAAGTTCAAACACATAGAAATCATACAGACATCCTTCTCTGACCACCATGCCATCAAGCTAGAGATTAATAAAAGGACCAGTAGTAAAACAAGGGCAAACATTTGGAGAATGAATAACGAACTTCTGCGGCATGAATGGGTAATGACCCAGATTAGAAGGGAGATCAAAACATTTCTAGAAATTAATGAAAATGAGAATACTTCGCATCAAAACCTCTGAGATACTGTGAAGGCAGTTATCAGAGGTAGTCTGATTGCAGTAGAAGCATATATGTAAAATGAAGAGAGTCCTATGGCAGACACGCTCTCACAAAAATTCCAACAACTAGAACAGAGCCAGCAGAATAATTCCTCCAACAGAAAGAGAAAAGAAGTAATAAAAACTAGGGCAGAGTTGAACTACTGGGAAGACAAAAAAATAATGCAAAAGATTAATGCAGCAAAAAGTTGGTTCTTTGAAAGGATCAGTTAATCACAAAAGGATAAGTACAGCATGAGCCTCCTGAGGTAAATAGAAACAGTATGGTGAGTATAAAAGAGAAGACTCCTATACCCTAATAGTTGTCCCAAGAGATAGGGTAAGGAGAGGAGGGAGGACCAAACCCAGGGAGGTCCATGTTGGATGCAACACAGTAATGGGAGAAGGATTGGGGGGGGGGGGGGGTGCAGGGGAGATAAAAGGGAGTTCAAAGTGAAAGAATAACAGAGAGAATGTGTCACTAATCCTCCCAGGAGGGGAGTACGGGTCTTGTCTTCACAGAAACCAGAGTGGGTGAGCAGTTCCTACTACAAAACATCCAACCATGAGGACAGCATCAACGCATGGAAGGATGTAAGAAAAGAGAGAGCTACAAAGCCGGAAGCAACCAGAGTCAGATGGACTCCTTCCCTAGTAGTGGGTGTGGCAGAGAACAGAGTGGGGGAGGGGCCAGCACCCCCCACCCACAAGGACAAAGACAAGAAGGGAGGAAGAAGAAGAGAGCTGGTCCAAGCTCCACGCCAACACATGATGCTCAGAGGAATACATCCCTCTGGAGACCCAATGCGCCACAGAAAGGACTGGGCAAAAAATTCCTGGAGGCATGAGAGAGGGGAGGAGAAGGGGGTGGGGACAAACACATGGATGGGGGAGGGGGAGCAACAAGTGGTCAGGAATCGATGGAAAGGAGGGTGTGGGAGGTCTGGTTGGAATTAAGCAAGGACAATGAATCTGTGAGAAAACAATGAAATGCCCATGAAGGTGGAACATGATGGTGGGACAGGAGGGAGATGGAAGGAAATAGAGAAAAGGGCTAGAAGGCAAAGGACACTTGCAGAGTTCTAAACATTGGCATATCCATACATAAATACAACTATCTATTATAAGGTGGGAATAAATTTAAGAACATATTATAAATATTATGGTAGCAAGTGGGCCTTGGGCCCTCACCCTGGTGCTCCCTCAATGCAAGAACACTTTGTTCTACAAATCTGTAATTCCTCGAGGCTCACTGGCCCAACACAATCACTGAAATTTAATGGATGCACAAACAAATGTGGTGAAGAAAGCTGATGGTGCCCACCCATGAAAGGATATATCTGAGGTCTTGAAATCCTGAAGATAAACAACAGACCATTTCCCTGAGAAGAGACCACACCCACACAGAAGAAGCACAACAGCCATTGTGGCCACATGGTGGTGAAAATGGTGAAAGGTCTAAGCAGTAAACATCAAACTGGGGTGGGGGTGGGGGTGGTGAACACATATCACTGTGTGCACACATCCCCACGGTGCCCACTGAGGACATGTGGGAGCATGAGCAAGAGTGGGAAAGCTGATGGTGTCCAGGTATCAAAAGATATAGCATCCGGGGTCTTAAAGACTTGAGCATAAACAAGCAGCCATCTAGCTCAGGAGCAACAAAACCCACCATAAAAGAAGCTCACTTGCTTGTGCGATCATGAGGTGCTGAAACAATCAGGTATCAGGCATCTAAGAACAAAAATCAAAATCGATGGATCAATTGACTCCCGATATTATCGGTGAAAACAAATGGATACAGAGGCAAACAGAGTAGGAGAAATGATGGTGCCCAGCTACCAAATGATTGAATGTGTGGTGTTTCAAAGACTTGAGGATAATTGAGTCACCATTCGATGCAGAAACAGCAAAGCCCAAATGGAAGAAGCACACCAGCATGTGTGATCAAGAGGGGCCAAAAAGAGCAGGTATTGAGCATCAAAGAACAAGAATCATATCATTATGAATGAGGGGGAGAACAGGGTGGGGACCTAAGATTCACTGGTGGGTACTTGGTCACCCCTTTACCCACGGGGAGTCACAGGGAGGAGACAGACCAGTCAAGGTGCAGCTGGACAGTGATGATGCATACAAGTTTCCTCTAGTTCCTGCAGTCTTCCTCCCCCCAACCATAATGGAGGGGAGCTGAAGATATGGGGAAACCAAGATGGATGAACCCCTTCAGGCCAATGGTTAGATTGGAACTTCTGGAAGGGTAGAGAGAAGATGGGATAGAGAGACGGAACCAACTGCAAGGATATATACATAAGCTCCCATTTGAAGGACGGGCATCAAAAGAGTGGGTTCGGGGAGAGGTCGGGGAGTTTAAGATATGACAGAACAATAGCCATGTATAAAGTATTGAGGGTTGGTGGGGAGAAGAGAACATGGGAAGAGGGGAAGGGATGGAAAAGCTGATACTAGGGACTCAAAGGAAAAGGCGGATGATTAGAGAACGATAATAGAAGTGGACATGTGAAGGTGCTTGGCACAGTATGTTTATTTATGTATTGTGAAAAACAATGTATGAACCCCCAATAAAATGATTTTAAAGAAAGAAAAAAGTCCAACTATGTTTTTTAGGTATAGCTGTTTACAAGAAATCCACTTAAAATCCACAGATCTAACTAAATCCCAACCAAATCAGAACAAACTATTTTTTACAATCAGAACAAACTATTGTATACAAATTAATATACTAAATTTAAAATATCTGTAGAAAGTAGTACAATAAGTAGTACAATAGTTAAAAATAATGCTGGAAGATACCATGATATTTGGGAAAGAATAAGCACAAAGACCCACATAAATATTATCAAATGATATTTGACCAAAAATAAGAGCAAAGCCAATAAATTTGTATCAAATGGTGCTGAAATAATTGAATTCCATATGTGGGGAGTAAAGAATAAACAGATCATACAATATCCACAAAATTTAACTAAAATACATGGTGTAATTATTTTAAAATGGAAAACTAAAAAACTAAGAGATGAAAACAGAAATAGCACATGATCACCTTCAAGATTTGGGACAAGGACAACAAAATAGACCCTCCAAGAGAAAAATGGAAGGAATCACAAAGATTAAAGAAGAAATAAATAATATGGGAAAATCAACAAGAAAAGATGCAAACCAAACAAAGTGGGAAAAAAGAAAAGGTGAGAATAACTAGATTGGGACAAAAAGAGTGACATTACAACACATCCAAATAAAAAAGAATGATAGCCACTATATGAAAAACTGTATTGAAACAAATTCAACAATAGAAGTGTAGAAATAACTAGAAATGCATCGTTTTCTTGAATTAATGCAGACAGATAATGAAAAACTCAATAACGAAATGCAAAACAAAAGAAGAAATAAAGCAGATCATTAAGAAACTACCAACAAAGAAAAGTCCAGGACCAGATGGTTTGTTTCACAGGGGACTTCTCTTAAGTAATCAGAGAATGTCTGACAAGAGTAGCACACAAACTATTCTAGAACATAGAAAAATACAACAAACTCCTGAACCCATTCTATGAAGCCAGCATAACACTGATACCCAAACCAAGCAAAGTCCCCTAAAGCATGTACACAACCTATGGAATAGAAATGGCGGTAGAAAAACACTCAACAAAAAGCGATGAGACCTTAAGAGACAGAGATTAACAGACTGGCTTAGAAAAAACAACACCTCAATATGCTATCTACAGGAAACACACCTCATGAATATGGACAAAAATAAGATGAGAATCAAAGACTGGAGAAAACATAATAAAGCAAATTCAAATAAAGCAATTCAAAAAAATGTATAGCAATCCTAATCTCTGTTAAAATTGACCTTAAACTGCAAACCATAAAATGAGACAAAGAGGGACACTATGTTATGTTCAAGGAAATGATAGAAAAAGAACCACTAAGTATTCTAAACATTTACGCTCCTATTAAGGGTCCAGCAGAATATGTCAAACAGTCCAAAAGATGAAAAAAGAAATCACAGTCTCAACAATTATAGTAAGTGACTTCAATACAGTATTTTCTGAAAAAGATTTATCACTGGGAAAGAAACTCAACAAGGAGACTAAAGATCTAAACACTACAATTAGAAGATTTGACCTGATAGATATCTACAGAACTCACCACCCAAATACAAAAAAAAATTGCATTCTTTTCAAGCCCCCATGTCACATATTCACATATAGACCACATATTAGGGCATAAGTCAAATCTGTATAAAGTTCATTGAAATCATACAGACCTCTCTCCCTGAACACTGTGCCATAAGACTGGAAATCAACAAAAGGAAGATAAAGAAAATTAGAGTAAATAACTGTAAATATCTGGAGGTTGAACAACTCCCTATTGCAAAAGGAGAGTGTGCTGTTCCTGATAAGAGGTGAAATTAGGAAATTTCAAGAAAGTAATGAGAATGAGAATATGACATACCAAAACCTTTCAGACACAGCAAAGGCTATCATCAGAGGAAGTTTCAGAGCATTACATACACACATAAAAAGGAGGAAAGATTTATAATGGCTGCACTGGCACAAAACCTACAGCAACTAGAGCAGAGTCAACAAGACAATGCAACTAATAACAAAACAAATGAAATAATAAAAATTAGATATGAAATTCGGGAGAGAAAAAATAATAACACGATGGGAAAAAATAGCAGAGCTAAAGTTGGTTCATTGAAAGGATAAATTTATTGGAAAACCTATCACAAATTGAACCAAAGAAAGGAAGAAAGAGTGAACATTACAACAGATGCTAGTGAAATCAAAAGGATAATCACACAGTACTATGAAGAACTGTACTCCAATGAATTGAACAAGATGGAAGATATGGACAAATTCTTGGAAAAACAATCCCTCCATAGACTTTCACCTATGGCTTTTAGGAACCTCAACAAACTCATGTCAATAGATGAGATAGAGAAGATTATCAAGAGATTACCAACAGAAAAATCCTCTGGACCAGATCGGTTCACTAGAGAATTCTATCAAGCATGGGGGAGAATTTACACCAATCCTACACAAACTCTTCCAGAACATAGAAAAAGTGGCAAACTTCCCAATTTCTTCTATGAAGCAAGTGTAACTCTGATACTGAAACCAAGCAAGGATCCCACAAGAATCACGAATCAAAGACCAATTTCCTTAATGAATATCAATGCAAAAAATCCTTTAAAAATACTAGCCAACAGAATACAAAAGCCTATAAAATAAATAATCCACGATAAGCAAGTCAGATTCATACCAGTTAATTAGGGATGGTTCAACATACAAAAGACCATTATATCATTTGTCACATTGACATGAAAAATTATAGGAACCACAAATTATCAATAGATGTGGAAAAACTTTTGACAGCATCCAACACCAATTCCTGTTTAAAACACTCGAGAAGAAAGGAATGGAAAGAAAGTACCTCAAGACAATAGAAGCTATATATGAAAACCCAACAGCCAAAATGGTAGTCAATGGAGAAAAGATGAACACAAACCCACTGAAAAAAAGAGACAAGACAAGGATGCCCCTTGTCCCCACTCATTTAATATCATACTGGACATTTTTGCTAATAACATAAGGCAAAGAAAAGATATCAAAAGTATTCACCTGGAGAAGCAAGAGGTGAAACTATCATTATTTGCAGTTGATATGGTTTTATATATGGAAAATCCCCAAAGCTCCACAAAAGGAGTACTGGAAGCCCTAGAGGAGTATGGCAGAGTGGCAGGGTATAAGATCAACAGACAGAAGTCTATCAGACTGCTCTGCACATCAGATAAATCCACATAAGAGGGGATTAAAAAGGTGGTACCCTTCACAATAGCCAAGAACAAATTGAAATGACGAGGGATATATCTGACTAAAAGAACAAAATATCTATATGAGGAAAATTTCAGAACACTATTACAAGAAACCAAGAGTTCCTTGAAAAATGGAAGAATATTCTATGCTTGTGGATCAGAAGACAATATTGTAAAAATGTCAATCCTACCCAAGACACTATATAAGGTTAATGCAATCCTGATACAATTACCCTCATCTTTCTTCAAAGAAATGGGGAAAATATGATTACCAACTTCATGTGGGAAGGGAAGAAGCCCAGAATTAGCAGAGAACTCAAGATGAAGGACACAGTGGAAGGGCTTGCTTTTCCTGACTCTAACACATATTATATAGCTACAGTGGTCAAAACTACATAGTACTGATACAATGATAGATACTCAGAATGGAAAAGAACTGAAAACCCAGGAATAAAAGCATCAGCACACAGACAATTGATCTTTGATAAGGGACCAAAAAATATCAAATGGGAAACAGATGCCCTCTTCAACAAGTGGTACTGGGAAAAATGGGTATCCATCTGTAGAAAAATGAAGCAAGACTCTTATCTTGCACAAGAATAAACTCAAGGTGGACCACAGATCTCAAGAAAAAAAACTCAAACTATTAAGACCATCAAAGAGGGAATTGGGATCAACCTGAGAACTTTGGCACAGGGACTACATAGACTATCAGAAATAGGGAAAGACACAAACGCAGAGGAGGCACAAATTGACAAGTAAGATACACTGAAGATAAAACACCTGTGTACGTGGAAAAGATTCATCAAGGGTATGAGAGCCCATGGACAGGGAAAACATCTTTAGCAATGATAATCAGACAATGACCTTATTACAAAAAATGACCTGAGAACTTCCAAAAAGAACAAAACTAACTGCCCACCTAGGAGGTGAGGAAGGAACTTTGGCAGAAGTTTCACAGAGACAAAGATACAAATGACCAATAAACATATGAGAAAATATTTCTGATCATTATTCATAAAAGAAATGCAAATTAAAACAGCAATGAGATACCACCTAATACCCTTAAAGATAGCCCAATTCAAAAAATCAGAAAGCACCAAGTATTGAAGGAGCTGTTGGTAAACAGGAACTCTCATCCACTGCTGGTGAACCTGTAGGTCTTTACAACCACGATGGAAATTGATTTTGCAATATCTAAAGCAGATGGAAATTGAGCTCCCATATGACCCAGCAATCCTTCTACTGGGGTATTGCCCTCTAATGTGCATATTTCCAGAATAGGCAAGAAATAAACCACAACCAGTCATCCTTGCTCCAATGTTCATCGCAGCACAGTTCACAACTGCAAAGAGTTGGAAACAACCCAAATTTCCATCAACTGATGAATGGATTAAAAAAACTGCTATGCACATTCAATGGAGTACTGCACATGGCTGAATAGCAATGATGAATACATAAAACACATCATCGCATACAAAGAACTGGAGGAATTATGCTAAGTGAAGTATGCCAAGTGCAAAAGGACATGTACAACATGAGTCCACTAAGGTAAGCTTTAAAAAAATGCAAAAGGGGCATAAAAGGGGTTTACAGGGAAAAGCTACTGTATACAGAAATTCCTGGGGTAAGATCCATGTAGAATGGCAGGTTCCTGACCAAATCCAGGGTCTCATATTGTAGCCAACTGAGGAGGGGAAGGAGAGATGTGTAAAGGGAAAATGGGTCACTAGCTCACTCAAGGGGAGTGTATTATTTATATCTCCACAGGGAAAGAGGAACCAAACTTTAATCCAGTGTTCCAGAATGCCGACGCAGCATGACGGCATGGAGCAGGGAGCCAGTGGAGGGGAATGAGGTCCCAGCTCCATTCCCAACGACATGGACAGCCACTCCCACTTCCCCCCTCCCCCAGGGGAGAGATGTGTGCCTAAACAATTGTAGTGAAGAAAGCTGATGGTGTCTGGCTAACAAAAGATATAGTTTCTGGGTCTAAAAGGCTTGAAAGCAAACAAGTGGCCATCTAGTTCAGAAGCAACAAAACCCACAAAAAGAAGCACACCAGCCAGAGGCACCATGAGATATCAAAGGGATCAAGTATCAGGCATTAAAAAACTAAAAATTATATCATTATAAATGAGTGGAAGTGCAGATTGGGGACCCAAGATCTATCTGCAGGTGAAGTACTTCCCCTTAAAGAAGGGCCATGGGAAGGAAATGAGCCAGTCAGTTTACAGTGTAGCAATGATGGAATATGGATATTTCCTCTAGTTCTAAAATGCTTCCTCCCTCCCACAATCATGATCTGAATTCTACCTTAAAAATCCACTTGGACTGGAAGATCATACTGGTACAGATAGGAATCAGAAACATGGGGTATCCAGGACAGAAGATCCCTTTAAGACCAATGGGGAAAGTGATGATACAAGGAGGATAGAGGGACATTGGAGTAGAAAGGGAGAACTGATTATAGTCTCTTCCCTAGGGTGTGGACAGCAGGGAAGGGGGCAAAAAGAGAAATCAGAGTGTTTGACAAGACAAAATTGGAACAGTTTACAAATTATCAAGGATTCATCAGGGAGGGTGGAGCCCCTAGGGAGTGGAATAAGGAGAAGCCAATACCAGGGGATTAAATGAAAAGAAAATGTTTTGATAATAATGATGGCATCAAGGGTACAAATGTGCTTTGTATACAATGGATGGGTGGATTGTGTAAAATTGTATGAGCTCCCAATAAAATTATTTAAAAAAAAAAGACGAAAAGAAAGAAAACAAGAAAGTGCATGTTAAAAGAGACTCCAAAACTGGCTTATTATCCAAGAGTAGCTAAAGCAAATGGAAGAACAGATGAAGTCAAAGAGCTGAATAGACTGTCTCAAAGTAGCTCAAAAAGGCACTACCAAATATCACGTCCCCAAGAGAGCAGAGGCTTCAGGGTGGAAAGAAGTCAAAAATGAAACAAACACACACGTATACACAAAACACTGATAAGAAAAGGAGTTTGGAAAACACCCAATACAAAAGCTGTAAGATGATATCACAGAGGTCACAAATGGAGACAATAATCCTAAATATCAATGGACTGAACTCAGGCATTAAAAGACTGAGGCTAGTAGCTACTCTTCAAAAACACAATCCATCAATCTGCTCCCTACTTCCTGTAGGCATATCTCAAGACTACAGACAAAAATAGGCTGAGAATCAAAGGCTGGAGAAGGACATACTAAGCAAACAGCAATTCAAAAAAAGTCAGTGGTTGCAATCCTGCTCTCAGTTAAAATTGACTTAAAAGTACAAACCAAAAAAAAGAGATAAGAAAGGACACTCTATAATGCTCAATGAATGGTAGACCAAGAAATGCTTACCATTTTAAACATATATTCTCTGAACGAGAGACACGCTAAATATGTCAACCAAACACTCCAAAGATGAAAAAAGAAATCATAGACTCAACAATTATACTATATAACTTCAATACACTGCTCTCTGAGAATGATAGATCACAGGAAAAGAAACTCAAAAGGGAGGATAGAAATCTAAACACAATAACTAGGCAATTTGACCTGATAGATAGTTACAGAGCTTTTCATGCAAGTACAAAAAAATTCTCATTCTTTTCAAGCTTACATGGCACATATTTGAAGAGAAACCACGTGCTGGGGCATATGGCAAATCTTCGTAAATTTAAGCATATTGATATACAGACCTCCTGTATTTCCAATGTGCCATGAGGCTGGAAATCAACACAAGGAATATGAAGAAAACAAAAGCAAACCATAAGAGGATGAAAAACTCTCTTCCAAAAGGAGTACATACACCTTTAGATCAGAGATGAAATTAGAAAATTTCTAGAAACCAACACGAATGAGAGCATGACGGACCAACGCTTATGGGACACGACAAGAGCAGTTATTTGAAAGAGTTTAATAAAAATACATGCACACATGAAAAAAGAAGAGATACTTATGATTGATATGCTGACACAAAATTTACAACAACTAGAACAGAATCAATGGGGAAATCCTAATAATAGCAAAAGAAAAGAAATAATTAAAACTCAGGGCTGAGGCTCAGAAGAGGAAAAATAAGGAAATAAAGGAAAACATGCTAAAAGTTGTTTATTTGAAAGGATAAACAGAATTGACAGACCCCTGGGGAATATAACCAGAGAAAGGAAGTGACAAATTTCAATTGAAAGGATCAGGGATGAAACGAGACAAATTGGAAGACATGGACAAGATCTTGGAAAAGCAATCTCTCCCTAGACTATCCCCAATGGACATCAAGAATCTCAACAGATCCATAGCAATAGAACATATAGACAAGGTTATCAAGGGATTACCAATTAAAAAATCCTCTGGACCAGATGACCTCATAAGAGAAATTCTATCAAGCATTCAGGGAAGAACTGACATCATTGCCAAACAAGCTCTTCCAGAACGTAGAAAAAGATGGCAAACTTCCTATGAAACTAGTATAATTCTAATATTGAAATGACTCAGGAATACCACAACCATTGAAAACTACAAGCCATTATCCTTAGTGATCATCAATGCAAAAAATCCTTAATAAAATATTGGCTAATAAAATATTACATTATATAAAACAAATCATTCAAAATAACTAAGTGGGATTCATATCAGGGATGCAGAGATCGTTCAACACATAAAAGACCATTAGTATCATTCATCACCAATTTTTCATTAACATGAAAAAAAACATAAGAACCACATGATAATATCAATAGATGAAGAAGCATTTGACAACATTCAACACCAGTTCCTGCTTAAGACACTCAAAAAGAAAGGAATGGAAGGAAAATTTCACAAGATAATTCCAGCTATATATGAAAAAACAACAGTCAACGTGGTAGTCAGTAGAGAAAAAAAAAGCATAATCCCACTGAAAAAGGGGATCAATCTTATTTAACATCATACTGGAGGTTTTAGTTAACAGCGTAAGGCAAAGAAAAGACATCAAAGTTATTTGCCTGGGGAAGGAAGTGGTGAAACTATCATTATTTGCAGATGATATGATTTTATATACAGAAAATTCCAAAGGGATTTTGGATCCACAATGGGAGTACTGAAAGCAATAGGGGACTGTGGCAGAGTGGCAGGATACGAGATCAACAAACAGAAGTCTATAGCACTGCTATGCACATCAGATAAGAGCAAAGAAGAGGAGATCAAAAAGGTGGTATCCTTCACCATAGCCAAGCACAAATTGAAATAGCTAGGGATAAACCTATTTGAGGAACTATTTGAGGAAATTTACAGAAAACTATTATAAGAAGACTGATTACAGCAAATGGAAGAATAGCCCATGCTGCTTGATTGGAAGACTCAATCTAATAAAGATGTCAGGTCTGCCCAAGGCACTGATTAAGTTTAATGCAACCTCAATGCAATTAACTTCATCTTTCTTCAAAAACATGGAAAAGTGATTATCAACTTCATATGGAGAGGGAAACAGCCCCAAATTAGCAAAGTACTCAATAATAGTAGTATAGGCACAGTTCACAATTACAGGGAGTTGGAAATCATCAAATTTCCATGAATAGATGAATGGATTAAAAAATTGTGGTACATCATTAAAAAAACAGTGATGAATGCATGAAACACAATGCTGCATGGAAAGAACTGGAGGAAGTTATGTTAAACAAAGTAAGCCAAGCACAAAAGGACAAGTATAACATGAACGCACTGAGGTAAGCTTTAACAACCACAACAAAAAAGGCAAAGGGGGCATAAGGGAAAAGTTACTGTATTCAAACATTCCTGGTGTGAGGTACAGAGAGTATGGCAGGGGCCATATCAAATCCAACAATGCCAATTGTAGCCAGCTAAAAAGGGGGGGTAGTGGAGAGAGTACTAACCCACCCAAGGAGAGGGTATTGTTTTTATCTCCACAGGGAAAGAGGGGCCATACTTCAACCCAGTGCTCTAAGATATGAATGCAACCTACTGACATGAAGCAGAGAAATGTTAGAGAGGTCTGAGGGGCTCGCTCCAATTCCAACTATGTAAACAACTGCCCTTCCCCCCAGAAGAATTTTCTTCAGAGAACAGCACTGAAGCTATAGCTCAGGAAGAGAGACATATCCGATCAGAGCACATAGGAGCAAATGAAGGTGGGGGGGTTAGGGGGGAGCACATCCTGGCTCACAAAGCCATAAGGACAATATCCTTGCCTTAGCAGGATAGAGTACCATAGCCTTAGCTAGTGCATAGAGTACCATATGGGCAGCATTACTATGAGACACAATACCCCATCACTGACCCATAGCCCTATGGGGGACAACACTGGAGACACAGCATGGGAATTTTGCCTGATATGACCCCACCACACTGAGACAAAACATTAAGCATGTGCAACAGACCAGCAAGGGGAGCATAGCAAGCAAGTCCTGAGGGAGTATCAAAAATAAAGTTTGGGGTCAGGGCATGGCACCCCATCAGACTGGACCGTAAAATATTTCTAATGGTCATCAAACAGACCTTCAACTATTTACAGGATTCTCTTTTTTCTGTCATTGTATTTTTTTTTGTTGTGGGGGTTTTGTTTTGTTGCTTTGTTTTGCTCTGTCTTGTTTTTGTGCATATTATTATCCCTGAAGGTCTATCTGGATAAGAGATGTTGGATAAACAATCTGAAGAAAAAAAGCAATGTGACCAATCCATCTTGGGGGAACATGGGAGAGGGTGAAGGGGAGGAGAAATTGGTGGTAAAAAAAACCAGGGAAGGGTAACAACAAGTGATCCAAAACAATGGCAAGGAGGGTGTAAGAGGCCTGCTAGGGCATGATCAAGGCAATGTAACTGAGAGGAATTACTGCAATACAAATGAAGGTAGAGTGGGACAAGAAGAAAGTATAGAGAATTAGAGGAAAGAACTAGGAGGAAAGGGCCATGTATAGAGGTCTAAATACAGGCATGTGCATATGTAAATATATTTATATATGAAGATGGGAAAATAGATCTATATGTATATACTTGTAGATTTAGTATTAAGGGAACAGATGGATATTGGGCCTCCACTCAGCTACTCCCTCAGTGCAAGAATACTTTGCTCTATTTTACTGGCATTCCATGATGCCCACCTCCCCGACATGATCACTGAAGACAAATGGCTGCATAAGTAAATGTGGTGAAGAAAGCTGATGGTGCCTGGCTATCAAAAGATAAAGTGTTTGGGGGTCTTAAAGGCTTCAAGAGAAATAAGTGACCATCTAGTTCAGAAGCAACAAAGTCCATGTGGAAGAAGCACACTAACCCATGTAATCATGAGGTGTCATATGGATCAGGTATCAGGCACAAAGGAACAAATAACCATATCATTGTGAATTAGTGGGAGCGTAGAATGAAGTCCCAAAGTCCATCTGTAGACAACTGGACATCCTCTTACAGAAGGGTGTGGGGAGGAGATTCACCAGACAGGGTGCAGTGTAACATTGATGAAACATGCAAATTTCCTCTAGTTCTTAAATGCTTCCTCCCCCCTTACCCTCTCCTCCCCTGCCCACTATCATGATCCACATTCTGCCTTACAAATCCAGCTAGACCAGAGCATGTACACTGATGCAGAGAGGAACTGCAAACATAGGGAATCCAGGCAGATGAACCCTTCAGGATCAGTGGTGAGAATGGCAATACCAGAAGAGTGGAGGGAATGTGGGGTAGAAAGGGGTAAACCAATCACAAGTATCTACATATAACCCCCTCCCTTGGGAATGGACTACAGAAAAGTGGGTTAAAGAAATGTAATTCAATGTAAGAGATGGCAAAATAATAATTTGGGGGGGGGGGCATCACTGCTCTCCGGTGGTGGGAGTAGGAGGCACAGCCCCACTGCTGGAATTGAACCTCCATCCCAGTGGGCCGCAGTCCCGCGCACAACCACTACGCCACCGGGGCTCAGCCCAAAATAATAATTTATAAATTATAAAGTGTACATGAGGGAGGAGGGGTGGGGCGAATGAGGAACTGATACCAAGGGCTCAAATAGAAACAAATATTTTAAGAATGATGAGGGTAATAAACATACAGATGACTTGACACGATGGATGGATGGATGGATGGATGGATGGATGGATGGATGGATGGATGGATGGATGGATGGGTTGTTATGAGTTGTAATAGCCCCCACCCCAAAAGATTTAAAAAACAAATTGAGATGAACTTCGAGTCGAAATCTTAAACAAGAAGGGAAACGCTCTAATATGGAGTGCATGAATAAAACACACCCTAAATTTTTGCCTGGAAGTTGCTAAACATCTTCAATATTACCCCTCTCTGTTACATCTTGGCATTTATTGTATCTGAGCAAAGCAAAATAAACAGAAAAGGGAACAGTCTACTTAGCTTAAGAAAAAACAGTTTTATTTAATGCAGTGTGAGCTTACCTTTACATCTGTTTGGAAGTTAAAAAGGTCTATTCTTTGCCAGTTGCTTTCATCCAGGGCTAAGATGTTCCAAGACTGAGAAATGGAGTAAAAGAAGATGGATGGGGGAGGGAGAGATAATTATTGAAACTGAAATAAATCATAGTTTGACTCAAAAAAAGAAAGCAAGAACTAATGGTGCTGACGGAAGAAATTCAGACTGCATGGAAAGTATTAACCACAAACAAGGTCCAAGGAAATTATGAAATACCAATTACAATGTTTCAACAAGCTGATGAAAGCTGGAAGAATGCACAGTACTTTGCCAGTAAATGTGGAAGTTAGCTTCTTTGTCAACTGGCTGGAATAGATAGAAATTTGTACCTATTTCAAAGAGAGGTGACAAAACAGAATGCTCAATCTATAGAAAAATGTCACTGATATTACATGTCAGTAAAATTTTTCTAAGAATCATCTAACAGCTGTTGTGACTCTACATTGACAGGGTGCTGGCAACAGTTCAACCCAGATTCAGAAGAGAGCATAGAAGAAGGGATATCATTGCTTAAGTCTGATGGATGTTGGCTGAAAGTAGAGAACACCAGAAAGATGTTTACTTGTGTTTTATTGACTAAGTCAAGATATTGGACTGTGTTCATCTTGACAAACCATAGTTAACCTCGAAAAGAAAGGGAATTCCAGAGCAATTCAACGCATTCATGTAAAACTTGTACATGGATCAATAGGCAGTTGTGTAAACAAAGCAAGGGCATGGTTTAAAATCTGGAACACTTTAAGTTTCCTTTGTATCCTCTCAGTATACTAATTTAATCTCTATGCTGAGCAAACCATCAGTGACAATGTCTTATACTATGAGGAGTGTGGCATCAGGATTGGAAGAAGACTTATTAAAACCTCTAAGTTGCAGATGACACAACCTGACTTGCTGAAAATGCCATTAATCAATGGCAGTGGGTTTGTTTTTTAATAGGAAGTAGATTGTCTTTATAGACTACTCTTAAAACTACTGATATCATTTAACTTTTCTTTAGCCTTTAGAAGCCATTACTTTCCTGAGTAATCTCATATCTGTAACTGAGTCAATGATAAAGAATGTTTCTATTTATATAAGTTTGATTCACAAGTAATTTCATGCTATAGAGAGACACTTTGTAGAAGAGATAGGTGTTCCTGCATGACCCTTGTTGGCTGACAAGAATCAATTCAAGCCTCACAAAGCAGTTTCCTCCCCTTCCTTTACACAAAGATTGCAGTCGGTCTTAGGAATTGATCACAATCATCTAAAGTATCTGAAAGTAAATCAGGCATTCTCTGCTTCCAGTTACATAGTACAGAAAAGATAAACTCTTTGCCCAACATCACAGAATCAGGCACAGACAGAGCTAAGATCAGGCTACAGATCTTCCCAAAGCTCCACAACACTTTTCATGAGCTTTTAGCTCTCAGCATACCAGCAAGCATGTGTTTCCTTGTTTACGTTTTCTTTTGTGAATATATGCAAAACAATAAAATTGTAATTGCGAGAATTGTGTTCTCTCATCGAGCTCATTTGGTTTAAATGCAGAGGGCTATGATTCTTGCCTTTTATTATCCAGAACTAAAACTCCTCTATGTATTTTGGAAGAAGGAAATGAAACAGCAGAATTATGATGCACAAGTGCATTTAATTATTGCTTACAAGTCTCTGCAAAGTAGTGAGCTTACAATTTTCTCTATCACCCAAGCTATATTCTTTTTAAAGAGCCATAGTCTACCTCTACCAAGGAAGTCCTTCCAGGTCTTATGTAAATCAAACAAGAACTAAGTGGAAAGAGTCAGTACACAGGAAATTCACACAGCAGGATTGCAAGTCCAAGTAACCTTTTATGAGTAAACATAGGCACGGGATAGTCCATTCTCAAAGAAAAGAAGGAGACATCTATGTCAAGTGTGGAGGGTGTGTGGAGGTGTCACTGGAGAGACTGGGGAAACAGGGATAACAACTCAAAAAGAGCAGGCTGATGCTGTGCCTTTGCTCTTATCCTCTCTCACATCCACATGGAGGGCTTGGTTTTGTAGATAGGTTAGTTTTTAAGGATGTGCTCATGTAAGCATGTGAATACAATAGTGCTGGCTTTTACTGTGCATGCCCAAGTATTTGGTCCTTAACCATGTACATCTCTTCCCATACCCAACTAATATGTGTCTGATTTCTTTTAGGAAGGACCACTTTATTTGTGCATGACCAGCTATTCTTCGTTTAGTAGGCCTTTAGGGTGGACAACTCCTTCCCCTAAGTTTCCTGCCTATCAATAATATGCCAAGTGCTAGAATTTCTATAAATGTAAGATAAAAGATGATGCTTGGGTCTTTCAAAGTATTTATCTCAATATATTGGCATGACATGGGAGATCAAGTCCTCCCAAAACCAAATTCACTACCACAGAGTCATTTCTGACCCATAATGATCCTGTAGGATAGAGAAGACCTGACAGGGTGGATTTCTTAGATGCCTAACTGCTTAAGAGTGTAGAAAATCTTTTGACTTGGTTTTGAGCACTCATGATAATTACACTATAGTTCTGAACAATCTCCAAATGATGGATTGTGATAGAAATGCCTGAAAGTAAACAAGCAACCATCTAGCTCAGAAGCAACAAAGCCCACATGGAAGAAGCACACTAGCTTGTGGAATCGTGGGATGTCAAAGGGATGAGATATCAGGCTTCAAGAACTCAAAAGCACAACGTTGCATGCTCACTTTCCTGATATGATCCCTGAGGACAAATGTGTGCATAAGTGGATGTGGTGAAGAAAGCTGATGGTGCCCGGCTACCAAAGGATATAGCGTCTGGGGACTTAAAGGCTTGAGTAAACAAGTGGCCTTTCAGCTCACAAGCAATAACGCCCACATGGAAGAAGCACACCACCCTGTGTGATCATGAGGTGGTGAAGGGATCCAGTGTCAGCCATCAACGAGCTAAAATTATATTATTATTAATGAGGGGGAGTACAGAGTGGGGACCCAAAGCCCATCAATAGGTGAGGTGACATCCTTTTGCAGAGGGGTTACAAGGAGGAGATGAGTTAGTTAAGATACAAGGTAGTAGCAATGAAATATGCAACCTTCCTCTAGTTCCCATGCTTTCCCACTATCATGACCCCAATTCTACCACATAAATCCAGGACATGTACAGTGAAGCTGGAAACATGGGAAACTTAGGATAGATGACCCATCAAGACTAGAATAGGAGTGGTAATACCAGGAGGGTGGAGGGATGGAGGAATAGAAAGGGAGAACCAACTTCAGGGATCTACACGTAGCCTTCTCTCTGGGGCATGGACAACAGGGAAGTGAGTGTTGGGACACATTGTACAGTGTACAGTATGAAAAAAATAATAATTTGTAAATTACTAAGGGTTCAAGGGGAAGGGGGGAGGAAGGGTAATATAGGGAGCTGATAATGGGGGCCTGGAGGGATGGAGAATGTTTTGAGAGTGATGATGGCAATGGGTGTGCAAAAGTGGCCTGCATAAAGCTGATGTTGTTAGGGATTGTGATGGGAGGTGTATGGGCCCCCAATAAAATGATTCATTGAAAAAAGGGGGGACAGGGGAAAGGGGAGGTTTTTGTTGTTGTTTGTTTTTTAAGAGGAGCTTGTACCAAGGGCTCAAGTGGAAAATGCTTGGAAAAGTTTGTGGCAATATGTATGCAAATATGCTTGATATAAATGATGTACTGAATGTTGTAATAGCTGTAAGAGCCCCCAATAAAATTTTTAAAAAATACTACCAATAAAAAAGAATTATACTATCCCTTAATAAAATGATTTTTAATAAAGAAAAAAAAAGAAATGCCATGGGATACACCAAAAGGACAGAAACTAGGGAATGGAGTTGTTGGCATCATCTAGCAATATTTCTTAACTCTTAACTAGATTTACCCTTATGTTCTTTTATCTTGAAACCATGAGGATAATTGGAAATATTCCTTTATACTTTCAAATCCATGGACTCTAAACAGATTTTTCCTAGTATTTTATACCAATTAAGCACATAGCCTTCTTGACAACATCTAATGGCTTTGTGTTTTTTCCAATAACAAAATCAATCATAGGTGAGAATGAAAAGCAATGGGTACTTTACAAACGAGTAGATCAGATGGTCAAAGGTATTTTTAGATGAGGCGCCAAATATCCATAAGTAAATGAGAAGGTTCTGAGAACTCGAGCCTGAATTAAGCTATAACTCCTGGTGGAGTTTCTCAGTTGAAAACATTGTGGTGAGACAAAATTGGAAACTGTGAAAGGGAAAAATTTTTTTAGTCATTTTTATTGGGGCCTCATAGAACTCATCACAATCAATACATACATCTTTTGTATGCAAGTCACATTTGTACATTTGTTGCCATCATCATTCTCAAACATCCTCTTTCTACCTAGGCCCTTGGTATTAGCTCCTCTTATACCACCACCCCCTTCTCCTCCCCTCACTCATGAACCCTTGATAATTCACAAATTTTCATTATATTGCCATATCATACACAATCGGATGTGTCCATTCACCCACTTCCCTGTAGTCCATACCCTAGGAAGGAGGTTATATGTAGATCTTTATAATCAGTTCCCCCTTTCTACTCCACCTTCTCTCCACCATCCTGGTATCACCACACTCACCACTGATCCTGAAGGGATCATCTGTCCTAAATTTCCCATGTTTCCAGCTTCTCTCCATACCAGTGTACATCCCCTGCTCTAGCTGGATTTGTAAGGTAGAACTAGGATCATGATAGTGGGGGGAAGAATCATATAAGAACTAGAGGAAAGTTGTATATTTCATTGTTACTACACTGTACTTTGACTGGCTCATCTCCTCCCTGCAACCCTTCTGAAAAGGGATGTCGCTTCACCTACAGATGGGTTTTGAGACCCTAATATGTACTCCCCCTCATTTGTAATGATATAATCTTTAGTTCTTTAATGCCTGATACCTGATCCCTTCAACACCTCGTGGTCACACAGGCTGGTGTGCTTCTTCCATGTGTGCTTTGCTGCTTCTGAGCTACATGGGCACTTGTTTACTTTCAAGTCTTTAAAACCCAGATGCTATATCTTTGGATGACTAGGCACCATAGCTTTCTGCATCACATTTGCTTATTCACACCTTTGTCATCAGCGCTCATATCAGGAAGGTGGACACACAATATTATGAATTCTAGTTCTTTGATGTCTGATAACTGATCCTTTTGACACCTCATGGTCACACAAGCTGGTGTGCTTTGTCAATGTGGCCTTTGTTGATTCTGAGCTAGATGACTGATTGTTTACTTTCAAACCCATCTTTTGAAAGCTGGGCATCATCACCTTTCTGCACCACTTTTGCTCATGCACACATTTGTCATCAGTGATCACGTTGGGAAGGTGAGCATCGTGAAATGCCAATTTAGTAGAACAAAGTGTTCTTGCATTTAGGGAGCACTTGAGTGGGGGTGCAATGCACATCTACTGTCTTAATACTAACCTTGTAAGTATATGCATGTAGATCTATTTCCCCATCATAAATGTATTCACCTATATCCATGCCTGTATTTAGACCTCTCTAAATACCATTTACCCCCCAGGTCTTTCATCTATTTCCTTTTATTTTCCTCTTGTCCCACTATCATTCTCAGTGTTAATTTGGGTTTCAGCAATTTTTCTCTGTTACATTACTTTTGATCAATCCATACCAGGCCTCTCACACCCACCCACCTTGTCACTGATTTTGAATCACTTGTTCACTTATCCCTGGGTTATTCCTTTCCCCCACCTGCCCATCTCCCATGTCCCCTTTTCTTCTCTGGACTGTTTATCCAGCCTATTTTATCTAGATAGATTTGCAGAGATAATAATATGTACAAGTAAACCAAGGCATCATAAGATGAAGTGACCAAAGTAAGCAAAACTATGAAAACAACAACAAAGCACAATGTCCAGAAAAAGTATATAAATAAGTTAAAAAATAAAATAAAAACATGTAAATAGTTCAAGGTCTGTTAATTGACCTCCAGGAGTATCCCATAGGTGAGTGCACAGGGTGCCACACCCTGGCCCCAAAGTATATCCTTGGCACCCCACAGGAACGCCATGCTCTGTTCCCCCTGCTCCCTGCCGCACATACTTAGTGTTTTGCCTTCGTGTGTTAGACAGGGTTCTCTAGAAAAAGAAAACCAGGACTCTAGTAGTTCTCTTTATATATTTATATAGATAGGAGGATATATAACGATAAGAAATAAGCAGTGAACTGATCTATACAGCAATACAAATGGCTTTGATGCAACTCACTTGCATGAGACAGCTAGAAGACTGGCAGTCCTTGGAGTCTTTAGGGCTTCTGAGTAGTCCTCTCTAGAGCAATTCAGGCTATCTGGCCACAGGTGGCAAACTGCAAAACAGGTCACCAACAGTCAGCCAGATGACAGAGTCGAACAGTCCCCATCTCAAGAGATGTATCCACCAGCTTGGTGAATCAGGGCTTGAGGAAACCTCAGCTCACAGCAACGCAGTCCACCGATTAGGAGTCCTACGGGTAGTGTCACTTGAAGATAGGGGCATAGGACGAACAAGGCAGCTGGCTGGTCCGAAGCTCCAGGAGCAAGAGCTCAAAGGCTGAGATCACGGAGCCTTTTCTATCTCCTCCATTCAATTGATCTCATGTGTTCTTAGCCATGTTGTCACAGCAGACCTACCTATCATCTTTGGCCAGGTTGGCCCAAGCTTGCCTATCACATTTGATGTTGGGGGTCAGACCCAGTATAATCCCAACCCTGCTTCCCCATTTTTGTCCCTGGAGAGCCTTGGGTCAGTGAAGAACTCTGTGTTTCATAGTGGAACTGGCCATAAGGTCCTCTCTGTACATTAGCTGTTCTGAACAGGGATATCAACGTAATCCTCCAGACTTGATAGGCCAAGATGCACGCCACCCGCTTTTCCTCTCCCTTCATTTGTTCTCATGTGTTCTGGTCAGGAATGCTCCTCTCCCAGAGCTGGAGCTTCAGTGCTGACCTCCAAAGCAAACTTCCCTGGCAGGAGGGGTGGCTGCCCACATAGTTGGGTTTGGGGTTGGGGCCACAGACACCTCCACTAACTCCCTGCCCCACGCCATCATGCTGCATTCACATCCTGCAACACCAGGTTTAAGTTTGGTCCCTCTTTCCCTGAGGATATATAAACAGTATGCTCCCCTTGGGTGTGTTAGTGACCTGTTCCCTACTACACACTACCATCTTTCCCCCACCCTGTCAGTTGGCTACCATGTGAAGTCCTGGATCTAATCTGGCTTCTGCCATATTACCTGGGCCTCACCCCAGGAATTTCTGTGTGCAGTAGCTTTTTCCTTATGCCCTTTTGCATTTCTTTTAAGTTTACCTCAGCGGACTCATGTTGTACATGTCCTTTTGCCCTTGGCATACTTCACTTAGCATAATTTCCTCTAGTCTTTTCCATGCGGCAATGTGCTTCATGTGTTCATCACTGCTTTTAAGCGATATGTAGTGCTCCATTGTATGTATATATCACAACTTTTTAATTCATTCACCAGTTGATGGAAATTTGGGTTGTTTCAACTTCTTGCAATTGTGAACTGGGATGAACATTGGAGCAGAGATGTCTGACCATGGTTTGTTTACTTCTTTTTCTGGGTATATGCCCAGTAGGGGGATTGCTGGCTCATATGGTTGCTCAATTTTTATTTGTTTTAGATATCTCCAAATTAATTTCTACAGTGGCTGTATATAACTACAGATCCACCAGAAGTAGATGAGAGTTCCTGTCTCACCACAGCATCTCCAACACTTTTTTAGCATTGAGGGAGTTAGGTGGCATCTCATTGTTGTTTTAATTTGCATTTCTCTTATGGCTAATGATCAGAAACATTTGCTCATGTGTTCATTGGCATTTGGATTTCTGCCTCTGTGAAACTTCTGGTCAGGTCCTTTGCCCATCTCCTCAGTGAACAGTTTTGTTCTTTTTGGAAACTATCAGGGCATTGTAGATTTTAGTAATAAGGCCTTTGTCTGATTGTTATTGCTAAGGATGTTTTCCCAGTCCATGGACTCTCTTATAACTCTCTTGATGAATTCTTTCAATGTACACAGGTGTTCTATCTTCAGTATATCCCACTTGTCAATTTGTGCCTCCAGTGTGTTTGTGCCATTCCCTATTTCTGATAGTCTATGTATTCCCTGTGCCAAAGTTCTTAGATTGGTCCCAATTCCCTTAATGATGACTCTAAAAATTGGGGGTTTTACTTCAAGGTCTGTGATCTACCTTGAATTTATTCTTGTGCATGGAGTGAGGTAAGGGTCTTCCTTCATTTTTCTACAGGTAGATATCCATTTTTTCCAGCACCACTTCTTGAAGAGGGCATCTGCTTCCCATTTGATATTTTTTGGGCCCTTATCAAAGATCAGCTGTTTGCATGATGATGATTTTATTTCTGGGTTTTCAGTTCTTTTTCATTGGTCTGAGTATCTATCATTATGCCAATACCATACTGCTTTGATCACTGTGGTTGTATAATATGTGCTCAAGTCAGATAAAGCAAGTCCTCCCACGGTGTCTGTCTTGAGATGTTCTCTGCTAATTCTGGGTTTTTCCTTCTCCATATGAATTTGGTAATCAGATTTTCCATTTCTTTGAAGAAAGATGAGGGTAACTGCATCAGAATTGCATTAAACCTATATAGTGCCTTGGCTAGAACTGACATTTTTACTTTATTGAGTCTTTTAATCCATGAGCATGGGTTATTCTTCCATTTATTGAGATTGCTCTTCATTTCTTATAATAATGTTCTGTAATTTTCCTCATAAAGATTTTTTTGTTCTTTTAGTCAGGTATATTCCTGACTTGTCTATTGTACTTATCTATTGTGAAGGGTACCTAATTTTTTAATCTCCTCTCCTATGGTCTTATCTGACGTGCATAGCAGCCCTATAGACTTCTGTTTCTATATCTTGTATTCTGTCACTCTGCCCTAATCCCCTATTGCTTTCAGCACTCCCCTTGTGGAGTTTTGGGGATTTTCCATTTATAAAATCATATCATCTGCAAATAACCATAGTTTTACCTCTTCCTTCTGCAGGCATACTCTTTGATCTCTTTTCTTTGCCTTAAGCTTTAAGCTAAAACCTCCAATACAATATTAAATAAGAGTGGGGACAAGGGGCATCCCTGTCTGGCTACATTTTTTCAGTGGGATTGTGTTCATCTTTTCTCCATAGACTACCATGTTGGCTGTTGCTTTTTCATATATAACTTATATTGTCTTGAGGTACTTTCCTTCCATTCCTTTCTTCTCAAGTGTCTTAAACATGAATTGGTGTTGGATGCTGTTGAATGCTTTTTCCCCATCTATCGATAATATCATGTGGTTCTTATAATTTTTCATGTCAATGTGTAAAATGATATAATGGTCTTTTGTATGTTGCACCATCCCTGCATCCCTGGTATGAATCCTACTTGCTCATGGTGAAATTATTTGTTTAATATACCTTTGTATTCTATTGATCAGTATTATTAGGGATTTTTTTCATCAGTGTTCATTAGGGATATTGGTCTGTAGTTCTAGAATCTTGTGGGATCCTTGCCTGGTTTTGGTATTAGTGTTATAGTAGTTTCATAGAAGGAGTTTGCCATCTTTTTCTATGTTTTGGAATAGGATTGGTGTCAGTTATAGCCTGAATGCTTAGTAGAATTCTCCTGTAAAGCTGTTTGGTCCAGAAGATTTTTCTCTTGGTGATCCCTTGATAACCTTGTCTATTTCTTCTATCGCTATGGGTCTGTTGAGATTCTTGCCATCCATCAGGGATAGTCTAGGAAGAGATTGTTTTTCCAAGAATTTGCCCATGTCTTCCAAGTTGTAGAATTCATTGAAGAACTGAATTCATTGAAGTCCTTTGTAGAACTGTGTAACTCTCCTTTTGATTACAATAGGGTCAGTTTTAATGTCCCTCTTTCACCCCTCATTTTTGTTATTGAATGTTCTTCCCCGCTTTCTTTGGTTATGTCTACTCGTGGTTTGTTGTTTTTGTTAAACCTTTCAAAGAACCAACTTCTAGCAGCACTAATTTTTCTCAATTGTTTCATTTTACCTCTCCTGATTTTTCCATTTGTTTTATTTTCCCTTCCTGCAGTTCTGATTTTTTATTATTTCTTTCTTTCTGCTATTTGTAGGATGTTCCTGCTGACTCTGTTCTAGTTGTTTTAATTTTTGTGCCAGCATATCAGTAATGAGAGGCTCTTCTTTTTACAGGTGTGCATGCATTGCAATGAAGCTTTCTCTGATAACTGCCTTTGCTGTGTCCCATAAGTTTTGGTGTGTCACATTTTCATTCTCATTGGCTTCTAGAAGTTTTCTAATTTCATCTCTTGTCTGGACCAGTATGCACTCCTTTTGCAATAGAGATTTATTCATTCTCCCATTATTTGCTCTAGTTTTCTTCATCTTCCTTTAGTTGTTTTCCAGCCTTATGGCACAGTGGTCAGAGAGAGGTCTGTATGAGATCAATGTGCTTAAATTTTTGTAGATTTCCCCTATGCCCCAGCATGTGGTCTAACTTCTAATATGTACCATTTGGGCTTGAATAGAATGTGACTTTTTAAAATTTTGACAAAAAGCTCTGTAGATATCTATCCAGTCAAATTGTCTAATTATGTGTTTAGATCTCGAGCCTCCTTGTTGAGTTTCTTTCCCTGCAATCTGTCTTTCTCAGAGAATGCTGCATTGAAGACACACAATATAATTGTTGAGGTTGTGATTTCTTTTTTACTCTTGGAGTGTTTGGTTTATGTATTCAGCAGATCTCTCATTCAGGGAACACATGTTTAAGATGCATATTGGTTCATTATCTACTGTTCCCTTGAGCATTATGTTGTCCCAGCCTCCCCTTTGTCTTTTTATGGTTTGCATTTTGAGGTCAATTTTATCCGATATTTGGATTGCTATCACTGCTCTTTTTGAATTGTTGTTTGCTTGATATATTTTTCTCTAGCCTTTGATTTTTCAGCCTAATTTTGTCTGTTGTCTTGAGATGTGTCTCTTGTAGACAGCATATTGATGGGTTGTGTTTTCTAAGTCATTCTGCTAGCCTTAGTCTCTTAATGCCTGAGTTCAGCCCATTGATACTTAAGGTTATTATCTCCATCTGTGGAACATGTGATGTATTCTTATGCCTTTTGTGTTGGATGTTTCCCTACCTCCCTTTCTTTTCAGTATTTTGTGCATGTGTGTGTGTGTGTGTGTGTGTGTGTGTAAGAATTGATCATTCTTGACTTCTTTCCACCCTTAAACCATTCTTATTTTGTAGGCTGTTTTCTCTTTGTTACCCTGGGGGGGTGATTGTTCTATGTGGCAATTTCTTATTTATGTTTGATGAATTTTGTCTTTCTGCCCATATTGTGTCAGCAGGGATCTTTTGTAGGGATTGGTTTCTTCTAAAGAATTCCTTGAGTTTTTCCTTGTCTGGGAAAACTCTTACTTCTTTATCTATCTTGATAGACAATTTGGCTGGGTAGAGTATTCTTGGGTTTGTGTTATTTTCCTTCAATTTTTGGAATGTATTATTCCACTCTCTCCTCTTCTTCATAGTGTCCGCTGATAGGTTTGAGCATATTCTTATTTGTGATCGCTTGTTTTTCCCTAGTGGTTCTCATGACTTTCTCTTTTCCCTCATAGTTGGATAGCTCAACTATTATGTGCCCTGGTGACTTCTTGTACTTCAGTCTAGTTGATGTTCTTTCAGTCTGCTGAAAAGTTGGCTGGTTTTCATTCATTAAGTTGAGGAAGATTTCCTCCAAGAATTCTCTGACTGTTGTTGCAGATGAGTTCTTTGTTGTGTCTTTCCCCGTGAATCCAAATTATTCTGATGTTCTTCCTCTTCATCGCATTAGACATAGCTCTTACATTTTCTTCAGTTTCTCTGATGTTCTTAGATTTTTGTTCACGTTTCTTAAAATCCACTTGGCTATCCTCTATGTCACTGGTGCTGTTTTCTGTTTCCTCCATTCAATTTGTGAATTCCGTGAGTCTGCTTTTGGCTTTTGTTATCTTGTTCCTAAGCACATGTATTTCCCTTTGGTATATGGACTTTGTCTCGTCTACCATTTCATCTTTTTTTTTGTATTGTTTCCCTCATATCATGTAGGACTCCAAGCAGTGTTCTAAAAATGTCTTTCTGTGGCATATAAATGCTTTCTTCTATGCATGTCATTATGTTCAGGACATCTGCCATTTCCTCCTGTTTTTTCATTGAAGTTGTTGGGGCTGTTTGCTGTTTGCATTGCATTACATTCGAGGAACCAGGTGCAATTTTCCAGAGATTCAAAGAGGACTGACTCTCTCTCTCTCTGGGAGACTTGTCAGAATATGTCTTCAAACATTCTGTGACTAATTTCAGTATGAAATTGGCCTACTGCTTTATCTTTCTGTGGTTTCATTCTTTCCCTGTTGAACCAGTTCAATTACTTGAAAGGCAAGTTGGATGTTCCTCTCAGGGACCACTGGTTGGATTGTTGTGGACCCATAAGAATGGTGCTGTACTGCATGATCTCACTAGAAGCCATGATGGTGTAGCCCACGATACCTTGGGGCACTGCAAGGAGTGATCAGGACTGCCCGCTGCAAGGGGAGTGCTACAGAAGGCTGATGTTTTACCTGCTTTTGTGTAGCACGCTGTGAATGGTGGGCAAAATTGTCCTGATCACGTAGATTGCTATGGAGGTTCGACAGTTGTTCCTACACAGGGTGGAACTTTGGCTAGTGTTGGCTGAACTGCCTTAGCCTGTTAGATGGGACCTCAGTTAAATGGGACCAGTGAGGACATATAAGATTTCTTCCAGCCACACTGGCTGGGATTCCCCTATAAGAAGTTGGATGGAATATCACCAGGTAGAGGGTAGGTGGACTTCTCCAGCCTTGGGCTACAATGCAGGGGCTCTTCCAGCTGGGTGTAGCAGGTGCAATTGCCCTAGGCTAAGCAGAGTGGTCTAGAGGTCCACAATAGCATGTGAATCAAAATGGAAAAGACCAAGAGAAAAAAATCACCAAGGAACCAAGCCTGCTGAAACTATGGGAGATAGGGAGAAGAGAGGGAATCCAAAGTAAACATATAGCTGAGCCCCAATCCCTGATCATGGGACTGCAAGGGTTTAATACCCTGTGCTAGCAGCAAGCTGTGGATCTTTTGACATAAAGCCTCTGTGTCAGCTCCAATTGATCCCACTGGAGCCAGAGCCAGGGCAAGGGTCAAATCCTAGCCAGCTTTCACTGTGGTAAGCCAAAAGTCCCCGGGCCCTCAAAACCTGTGTGGACCTGTGCCTACTTATCTTTCAGATGCTCCTCCTGCAATCTGGCAGTGATGACTTTCTCTCTCAATAACTCACCTGGACAGATTTCTGCTGAGTCCCTCTGGTGGTTGTTACTCAGTTGCCATCTTCCCCAAAGTTTGGTAGAGAAATTTTTTGTTTCTTAATTTTTGCTTTTAACCAGACTTCTATAGAAGAAAGTTGAAAAGGATAAAATGACTCAACATATTACAATTCCTTGAGGACTTTTATGTGATCTATGGTATGCTTCCAGATTCCTGCCCTGTCTTGTATTTGGAGACAGGAAGTGGATATGTGCTGATTATGTTGTTACCAGCTTTCTTGTCTTTGGGTGTCTTTGGGGTCCATGCAGTGTTCTCTTAATGTGGGGACAGTAGATTCTTTCTCATTCTGATGAAATATGAATTAACCCCAAACTCCAGTAGCATGAAAACATAGAGAACAAAAGCTGTCTTAACTGTGGGTCTTCCATTGGCCTCCCACCAGAAAGGGTTCTATCTTCATGTCTTAGGTAAGAGAATCATTCCCCACAAGATCTACTTTCTTGCTCTCCTAGTGGAAAGTGATCTAATGCACAATCCATTCTATGTTTAGATGATTCTCCAGAATGTTCATTTCAATTTAATTTAAAATTAGAACCAATAAATACATGGTGTTTACTATACATCTGACTATAGAGGGTCATTAAGTTTTACTGGTGACTCTCTGGAGTGTTTGGAGACACTGTGTAGCTTGGAATGCTGGGACAATGGCCATATGTCTTCCCACATTTTGTGATTCCCTGTGTACACTGAGAAAACAGCTATATATTTTATGATAAGATTAGTCTCAAAGAATTGTTTGTGCTTAGCGTAATTTTATCTCGATGTTATTGTAACACTATGCATGCTATGCACTCTTGCTTCATTAATAAAATTGTACTTTCGAAATAAAAATTGTCTTTGGATCACTAGCCACTCTTTTTCTTCAGGTAAGCACTCACTGCAGGTCCATACTGCTGGATGATAACATCTGACCAAGGGTTGATGTTCTTAGATATCTTTAAGTTTATTATTACCATTATTTAAAATACACTCATTGCAGTGAAGTGTCCATTATGCCAACAGTGACCGAGTAAGACAGCCAATACTCACAAAAATTGTTCACTTACTTATCTACTTATTTAATTCTATCTTGCTTCAAAATATACTCAAATTTTGACTGCTATCAAATCATAGTATTTAATAGGCAAGAGTCTAATCGGTGACTAATAAACTTTCTCACATGTCTGTTCAGGCCCACATTGAGAAAGCACATGTGTCTGGTTAACTCCTGATGCATGAAGGTAAATGGAAGAGCTACTATAGTTCATTGGCAAAAGGTAAGAAGACTGGAAAACTCGGGGAGGAGAATGCTTTAAAATGAGATGACTCTGTTAATAGCATCTTAAGGATTATCTCACAGAATTCATTTTGCTCAATAATCTATCTCTCAGGTTTTCTTGGATGAAGGGGAAATCCCTATAAGCATGAATTATTTACCACCTAAATAAAACAAACAAACAAACAAAAACTAGGGGCATTATTGAGATGCTAAAGAAGAAGTGTAAAAACCCTAAAAATAGGTAATGATAGTCATATTTTTGTAGCCTCATTGCAACCATGATCCATATGGTCCAAGCATAGCATAATGGTAAAGATTAAGCTAATAATATCCAGAAACTAGACCATAATTTCCAAACAGCATCCTGATGTTTCTCATAAAAGAGATACACTTTATTCTTTTTCCTTTTATTACCTTATCGATAAGGCCACAATGAGTCAGAATCATCTGACAGTCATGGATTTGTGCTCGAAAGATGGATGAGTGCTTCTTGAGGATCCTTGGCCATATGGCTATTCCAGTGGGAGAATGTTGGCCTCCCTTTTGGGAGACCCTGGTTCTCTTTCTGACCAGTGCACATCATACACAGCCATCACTCTTCTATCAATGGAGGCTTGCATGTTGCTCTAATGCCAAACAGGTTTCAGTGTAACTTCCAAAATAAGATGAACTCGGGAGAAAAACCCGGCAGTATACTTCTGAAAGCAACAAAATGACAACCCTACAGATGACAGGGGTCCAAATTCACAACTAATTATAGGGCTAGGACAGACTTGGGTGACTGCTCCTTTCACTGTGTTTGGGCGCTCCATGAATGAGAAGCCAATTACACAGTATCCAACAACAGTAATAGCATAGAATTTGGTTGTCCAGCTAGCTTATTCTGGAATAAACTATTCAGTAGAAAACTCTGTCTACCAAAGGAACGAAGTTGAACCAAATTATATCCACCTCAAAATGTTTCCACTCTTCCACCATCCCAAGCTTCTTAAGAAGACAAACATTAATTACCTTACTTTCCGGTGATTTTTTTTAAAAACACTTGAAAGCATTTAGGTCTTTCTTAATCTCATTCAGCATATGAATGATTACATTTTCAATTGCAAAAGTTTTAAATTTAATACTCTTATAGAAAATAATCTCAACACATCCTCAGCAAACCAATCATACACATACACACATGCATGCACACATAAGCACAGACACACAGAAAATATTTGCTCATAAAATATTACATTTATTCTTTCCTACACGTGAAAGGGTTCCATTGATTTTCTTAAGTCAAAGTCACTGGGTTAATTAAAGGTTTAATGGTGTAATCTAACTCTCTTTAGAGGAAATCTCTTCTTTCTTTGAACTTTTTGTTGTTTTGCATTATAAATGTAAAACCTTCTTCAGCAAATGTGGAAACAACTTGATTATTGATCTTTCAAAACCCATTACTTTGGCCTTTCAGATCTTTGGCAGAATATGTAAAGTCTACCTAGGAATTAATGAAAGCCCCAACCACCATTTGAAATGAAAATCAAGACATCATACAAGTGTAAAGAGAAAAGAAGTCTTGAAGGGAAATCAAGAAAAGAATAAATAGCCCTTTGAAAATCCTTTCACTTCTTGTCTAGGAAAATTAACAATTATCCCACATCTTTGATTCTCCTTTAAGATAGACATCATTCTTTTTTTCTCTCAAACTCTGCCTTCATGGAAAGAAAGATTAGGACCTGAAGTGCTATATATTGCTTCTTCCCCTTCTTTCTCACCATGCAGGCTCTCCCTCATCTTGCACAATGCAGCGATTTGCTGGATCGCAGTTAGTTAGTTAGTTAGTCACTTATAAATCTGTCTCTATAATGAGATGGTGAGCACCACAATCAGAGAGTCCTCAAGCTGCTAATTGTTTCAGGATTGTCTACATTGTCTACATTCTCTGGAAAGTAGACTATAGATTACAGGTCAGCATGCAGAACTTTTCTTGAGGAACACTGCTGAGAACAGCACCTAAAGAAGATGGGAAGGTTTCATTGAGCTTTTAGAGCAATCATCACATGGACTGCTTCAGGTGGGGAGAGGCGACCTAACACTAGGAATCCCTCTCTACCTGAGGCAACATCTGAAATAGGCCACACTGACAAATCTACCTTAGAAGAAGTATAACCAGATATTCCTTAGAACAGATGATGGTGAAATCTCATTTTCTGTACTTTGAGCATGTTACCAAAGGAGCCCAACATATTAGAGCTTCAGTTTCTGAGCACTGGATTTTTAGAAGGCTATGGATTACAAGAGACAGTATCAATTATTCATGAGTCTCCACATAAATTCAGCCCCCTTTGAATTATTTCTGATCATTTTACTAGGAACATGAACAGCTTTGCCTTCAGACACAGTGCACTGAAGAGTGATTAGCTGTCATTTGCTTAGCCAGCACATAGAAAGAGGCATAGCTCTTAGGGACTTGCTTAGGTATGCCCTATAGAGAAATAAGGGTACTAACTAGGGTCATATGATACTGATTCATTCTCTGACTTTCCTGGGAGGAGGGCTCTGAACCAACCTTGAACAATTTTCTGTCGAGCAAAATATACCTGTATCAATCATGATCCCCTTCCAGGTTATATAGGCCTGCCTGCAACTGTGATATACTGATCCTGCATTTGTGACAGTTTTCTATTGCCCTCCCATAAAGTAAACAACAAACACAAACACAACTCACTGTAATCGAGTCAATTCGAACTCCTGTCCTACTTAAATAGACATGTCTCTCTAGATGATTTACCTTTGTCTTGTCTCTATTTTGTTTAAGATTTAATAAATATTTGATATTTGGAGTCTTAAAACACCATTCAGACCTTGGAGAAGCAAGTCATGCTTGGTAAGACCCTCAATACATTCAATTCATTCAGTGCCTGTGACACTGGGCTCAAGTATAAGGATTAAGAGGAAGGTGCAGGTCAGGACATTGCTTTGTTCTATTGAGCTATGATCATTTTAAGCAAGAACTAGATGCACAGCACCTAAGAACAACAATTAAAACAAAGCTTCTATGCAGTCACAAGGAAACAAGCTGTAATTAGCTACACTTGCTATGTTTGTACTGTATGCTGTTGCTTTTTTTCTGTAGGCAATGGAAAAATAACTACAGACTCATGGTGAAATACTGAGTAATTGATGTGACCTCCATGGTATAAAGGTTCCCTCCAAGTTTATGCTAAAGTCTGTAGAAAAGAGAACACCCATTAAAGAAACAATAAACAGATGCAACCCAATGAAAAATCTAATTCCTTTGTGTTAGGGCAGTTTAGTCCCTATTGGAGATTTGGGGAAGAGCAGCTTGGATTGAATGTTCTGTTTCCTAGAAAAGAGCTAGACACAAAACAAGGAATCTTTATCTTCCTAATGATGTGCTCACAGGGGGCTAATATGTCACCTCCACTGGGGAAAAGGCCTAGCAATTTGGGAAGACTGCCTCACATAATCCAAAGTAGAGATCGAATCTGAAGAGAAAAGATGCTGAGCACAGCACTGCAGATTCAGTTGGAAATGAAAATAGATGACCTAGGGGATCAACAAAAGGAACGTGTTATATGGGACAGTTTTTAGATGCACCAAAGATAAATGTGCAGCCTAGTAGTAGAGGCACACAAGAAAAAATCAAACAAATGCATCAGTAGATTACAAGGTCAAGACAAAATACAGAAAGGGGAGTTATATAGTCAAAACCATGTCATCAAAGAGATTTTTTGGAGCAATGAATGAGATTTAAAGGCTGATAAGGAACCCCCCAAAGAAGCTCTGAAGGCATAGTGGTTTCACTTAAGGTTGCTAAGTCCAAGTTCAACAGTTTGAAACCACCATTTGATAAGAGGGAGCAAAATGAGCATTTCAATACCTGTAAAGAGTAACAGTCTCAGAAGCTCACAGAAGCAATTCTACACTGTCATCTCTATATAAAAAGTCGTTAACCAGTCTTCATCAAATTTTGTTGCAGGATTCTTCTTCGTGTAATACAGCTTGCTTTATGATTTGCTATGCATACAGAGGATAAAACCCTTTTCCAAGTCTAAAGAATACTGCATCCCCCTCTTCTGTTTGCAGTCTCTTTGTCTATATACAAGTTCCACCTGTGCAAAATTGAGTGTTCTGGAATTTCCTTCCTTCTCAGTGATATCCATAATTGATTAAGATCCACACAATTAGATACCTTGCAATCAATGAAACACAAGTAAGCATCTTGCTGGTATTCTTTGTTTTGAGCCAAAAATTATTTGATGTCAGCAAAAATAGATAGCCTTTGCTCCATTTCCTCTACTGCATCTAGCCTAAACCTTTGAAAGCTCTGTCAATGTATTGCTGCAACTGCTGTTGGGTGATCTTGGGCATTTTATTTCTATGTGATATCAGTGATATTTTTCTATAATTTGAGCACTCTGTTGGGTCATTTTTCTTTGAATGGGTAAAATTTTGCTCTTTTCCTGTCACTTCCCTGAGTAGCTATCATTCATATATCCCGGCATACATATTTACAATGGATCATCAGCCTGTTGAAACATTTCATTTGGTATTACATCACTTCTTGGAACCTTGATTTCGGGTCATGTTTTCAGTGCAACTTAAACTTCTTTGAATGTCATTCGTTCTTGCTCACATGCTACATCTGGAAGTGGCTGAATGTAGCCTACTTCTTTTTGGTACAGTCACTCTGCCTATTCTTTCTTTCTATCTTCTTTTGATACTTCCTACAATGTTTAATAGTTTGAATGTTGGAAGCAGAAAAAACTCAAGGATGCTAGAATTATCAAGGATATGGATGTAATCCACCACTGAGAAAGCACCCTAGAGTGTGAGCAGCCTGACACAGCAGGAAACAAAATGCTTATCATTACTCAGCACTTCTGATCTGTCTTCACTGGAGGAATACATTGCACAATTACATGCCAGGCTTTATTAATCTAATTTCCTCATCTCAAACCAAAGGGAAGGGTGGCCCGTGCAATGATCAATACTCTCATGCTGATGATAAATAAAGACAGATGAGCCTGTGAGGTCTAGCTGGTACTTGTAATTACTGCCTCTGTAGGCATTCAATTACAGCTAATGAAAGGGTGACAGGGCTACCCCTCACTGACAGGAGCATTCATGCAGACTTCCTGGCATGGCTCACGGCTTACAGTCTGTCTCTTCTATCCTTTCCTGACTTTCGTTCACTCCACCAGTATAGTGTCTCTCCTACCAACCCTATCTAAATGCCTCAATGTCTCCCCTAATGGAATTTTCAAGGGAGAAGTCCATTTTGTTCATAATAATGCTATCTTTTCAAGCCACTCCTAGGTCTGCACATGGACTGTCAACGTGATTCATTGGCTGAGGTGAGCTCAGGTTAGCAGTCCTGCTCATCAACTTTCAGCCAGACAGAAGCTTTTTCTTACAAAACAGAGAACAAGAGCCAGCTCAAGATTCCAGATCAGGCTGTATGAAAATGTACATGAGTGTGGGTGTTGTGTGCTGTGCGCCTAGTGTGGATGTCACAGTATATGAAGTGTGTATGGTATTATAAGATGGTTATGGATATACTGTATGTGTGTAGTGTGTTGTATCTTTTTTCTTATTGAATTAGACATTATTAAGAAGGATCAACTTTGTTTCCTTACTAAGAAAATAAGGATAAAGAGTATTGTTAAGTATCTGAACAGTATCTCTTTTCCTTGTTTGGTAATTGTATCTTGGGAACCACCCCCTATATGAGATAGTAGAGTACTCTGACCAATTATTTCGTTGGACAAATCCCTGAAAGTTGTACAAATTACCTAAAAAGAATTCATAGTTGCCTGATTCTTTATAGTGCTGTCCTTATAGAAAAATTGCCTCAGCTAATGATTGGCCAGGATGGTTTACAAAATTGGACCCTTTGCTCATAGATGCTCTCACATCTATGCTATTTTCCAAATGAAATCACATTTTGGGGTTTTTTTTTTTTACCTTTTTAAAAATTTTATTGGGGGCTCTTACAGCTACTACAACATTCAGTACAACATTTGTATCAAGCACATTTGCAAACATGTTGCCACATACATTTCCAAACATTTTCCACATGAGCCCTTGGTACAAGTTCCTCTTTTAAAAAAACAAACAAAAAACCCTCCCCCTTTCCCCTCCCCCCTTATTTTTTAATGAATCATTTTATTGGGGGCCCATACAACTCCCATCACAATCCCTAACAACATCAGCTTTATGCAGGCCACTTTTGCACACCCATTGCCATCATCACTCTCAAAACATTCTCCATCCCTCCAGGCCCCCATTATCAGTTCCCTATATTACCCTTCCTCGCTTCCTTCCCCTTGAACCCTTAGTAATTTACAAATTATTTTTTTCATCCTTTACACTGTACAGTATATCCCAACACTCACTTCTCTGTTGTCCATGCCCCAGAGAGGAGGCTACGTGTAGATCCCTGAAGTTGGCTCTCCCTTTCTATTCCTCCATCCCTCCACCCTCCTGGTATTACCACTCCTATTACTAGTCTTGATGGGTCATCTATCCGAAGTTTCCCATGTTTCCAACTTCACTGTACATCTCCTGGTCTAGCTGGATTTATGTAGTGGAATTGGGGTCATGATAGTGGTTGGAAGGCAGCATGGGAACTAGAGGAAGGTTGCATGTTTCATAGCTCCTACCCTGTATCTTAACTGACTCATCTCCTCCTTGTAACCCCTCTGCAAAAGGATGTCACCTCACTTATTGATGGGCTTTGGGTCCCCAATCTGTACTCCCCCTCATTAATAATAATATAATTTTAGCTCACTGATGCCTGACACCGGATCCCTTCACCACCTCATGATCACACAGGCTGGCGTGCTTCTTCTGTGTGGGCTGAATGGCCTCTTTTTTACTCAAGCCTTTAAGTCCCCAGATGCTATATCTTTTGGTAGCCAGGCACCATCAGCTTTCTTCACCACATTTGCTTATGCACACATTTGTCCTCAGGGATCATATCAGGAAAGTGAGCATGCAATGTTGTGCTGTTGAGTTCTTGAAGCCTGATATCTCATCCCTTTGACACCTCATGATTCCACAAGCTAGTGTGTTTCTTCCATGTGGGCTTTGTTGCTTCTGAGCTAGATGGCTGCCTGTTTACTTTCAAGCCTTTAAGTCCCCAGACACTCCATCTTTTGATAGCCGGGCACCATTAGCTTCTTCAACACCTTTGCTTATGCTCACATTTGTCTTCAGTGATCATGTCAGAAAGGTGAGCATCTTGGAATGCCAATTTAATAGAACAAAGTGTTCTTGAACCGAGGAGATACTTGAGTGGAGGTCCAATGCCCATCTGTTGTCCTACTACTAACCCTATAAGTATACACATTAACCTCTTTCCCCATCCTCACCTATAAGTATATGCCCCTATGTACATACCTGTATTTGAACCTCTATAAATGTTCATTATTCCCCAGTTGCTTCTTCTATTTCCATTTGCTTCCCTCTTGTCCCACTATTATGCTCACTCTCCATTTGGGTTTTAGTATTTTTTCTCTGTTACATTAGTCTTATTCAATCCCTATTGGTCTTCTCTCACCCACCTTGTCCCTGCATTTGTATCCATTGTTATTCCCTTTTTCCTGGGCTGGTCGACATCACCATCTTTCCCCCTCTTCCCCCTCTTCAATGTCCCCTAGCCTTGATCCATCAGTCCTGTCATTTTTGCCTCCAACCTCTTTGTCCAGTCTATCTTGTCTAGATAGACCTGTAGAGGTAGCAATATGTACAAGAAACGTCTCCTAAAATGGAGCAACTTAAGCAAATAAAACAATGATAACAACAGCAAGAACCCCCCTCAATGTACTATACAATATGTAACAGAATAATAAAAATAATAGCAATATAAGAACCTGTATAAAGTTCAAGGTCTGTAGTTGACCTCCTAGAGTGACCCCTGGTTCATTCGGATGGGGTGCCAATACCCTGGCCCCAAAGTATATCCTTGGCACCCCATCTGTGACTCTACACTCTATTGCACACTCAGTGCTTTGCATTGATGTGGTTGTGTCTGACAAGATATAATCTTGACCCTGCTTCTTCTTCCTGACCCCGATAGGCCTTGGATCTGCGAGGGTAGTCGTTTTTCATACTGGGGCTGGCCGTGCAGTCCTCTTTGTGCAGTAGCTGTTCTAAGTGGGATTATTGTCCTAAAGGCTCGGTGGGCCAGGATGCATGTCATTCTCTCTCCCTCCTCTTTCATTTGTTCTCATGTGGTCTGGTCAGGCATATCTCACTCCCCAAGCTTCAGCTTCAGTGCTGGCCTCCAAGGCAACTTCCTCTGCTAGAGAGGTGGCTGCCCCTATGGTTGGGGTTGGGTTTATGTTCTCAGGTCCCTCCACTGGTTCTCCACTCCATGCTGTTGTGCTGCATTCACATGCTGGGTCTCCGGGTTTAAGTTTGGTCCCTCTTTTCTTGTGGAGATATAAACAATACACTCCCTTTTGATAGTTTAGTGCCCCCTTCCCTTTCTACACATCGCCATCTGCCTCCCCTCCCCCCTTGATGGCTACCATATGTAGCCTTAGATTTGATCTGCCCCTGCCATATTACCTGGACCTTCTCCCAGGATTTTCTCTTAGAGTAGTTTTGCCCAATGCCCCTTTCCAATTTTAAAATTATTAATATGCTTACCTCAGTGGATTCATAATGTATATGTCCTTTTGCGCTTGGCTAACTTCACTTAGCATAATTTCCTCCAGTTCTTCCCATGCAGTGACGTGCTTCATACGTTCATCACTGCTTTTCAGTGATGCACAGTACTCCATTGTATGTATGTACCACAGCTTTTTAATCCATTCATGGGTTGATGGGAATATGGACTGCTTCCAATTCCTTGCAATTGTGAACTGTTCTGCCATGAACACTGGAGCACAGCTCTCTGGTCGTGGATTGTTGCTTGTCTCTTCTGTGTTGGACATATGTCCAACAGGGGAATTGCTGGGTCATATGGTAGCTCAATTTCCATCTGTTTTAGGTATCTCCAAATTGATCTCTACAGTGGCTGTACATACCTGCAGGTCTACCAGCAGTGGATAAGTGACCCTACCTCCCCACAGCCTCTCCAGCATTTGGTACTTTCTGACTTTTTGAATTGGGCTATCCTTGAGGGTGTTAGGTGGTATCTCATTGTTGTTTTGATTTTCATTTCTCTTATGGCTAATGATCAGGAGCATTTTCATATATATATATATATATATATATATATATATATATATGCCTCTCTGATTTCTGCCTCTGTGAAACTTCTGTTTAATTACTTTGCCCATCTCCTCAGTGGGCAGTTAGTTTTGCTCTTTTGGGAAGCTATCAGGGTATTGTAGATTTCAGTAATAAGGCCTTTATCTGATTTGTCATTGCCAAAGATGTTTTCCCAGTCTGTCTGCTCTCTTATTACTCTCTTGGTGAATTCTTTAGATGTGCATAGGTGTTTTATCTTTAGTATATCCCATTTGTCTATCTGAGCCCCCTCTGTGTTTGTGTCTTTCCCTATTTCTGTTAGCCTATGTAGTCCTTGTGCCAGTGTTCTCAGATAGTTCCCAATTCCCTCATTGATGGCCCTAATAGTTTGGGGTTTTACTTCAAGGTCTGTAATCTACCTTGAATTTATTCTAGTGCACTGAGTGAGGTGAGGGTCTTGCTTCATTTTTCTACAGGTAGACATCTTTTTTTTCCAGCACCACTTGTTGAAAATGGCATCTGTTTCCCATTTGACACTTTTGGGGCCCTTATCAAAGATAAGTTGTCTGTGTGCTTGTGTTTTTATTTCTGGATTTTCAGTTCTTTTCCATTGGTCTGAGTATCTGTCATTATGCCAATACAATGCTCTTTTCACCACTGTGGCTAGATAGTATGTGCGAAAGTCAGGTAGAGCAAGCCCTCCCACGATGTCCTTCTTCTTGAGGAGTTCTCTACTAATTCTCGGCTTCTTCCTTCTCCATATGAAGTTAGAAATCATTTTTTTTCCATTTCTTTGAAGAAGGAGGATGGTACTTGTATCAGTATTGCATTAAACTTATATAGTGCCTTGGGTAGGACTGTTAGGTTAACTACATTTAGTCTTCCGATCCACGAGCATGGGATATTTTTCCATTTCTTGAAGTCATTCTTGGTTTCTTGTAATAGTGTTCTGTAATTTTCCTCATATAGATCTTTTGTTCTTTTTGTCAGGTATATCCATAGATATTTCAATTTATGCTTGGATATTGTGAAGGGTACTTCTATTTTTATCTCCTCTTCTGTGGTCTTATCTGATGTGTATAGCAGACCAATTGACTTGATTGTTGATCTTGTATCCTGCCACTCTGCCATACTCCTCTATTGTGTCCAGTAATCCCTTTGTGGAGCTTTTGGGGTTTTCCATATATATAATCATATCATCTGCATAATGATAATTTCACCTCTTCATTCCCCAGTCATATACCTTCTTTGTCTTTTCTTTGCCTTATGCTGTTAGCTAAAACCTCCAGTATCATATTGAACAATGGAGGGGACAATGGACATCCTTGTCTGGTCCCCTTTTTCAGTGGGATTGTGTTTGTCTTTTCTCCATTGACTATCACATTGGCTCTTGGTTTTTCATATAGCTTGTATTGTCTTGAGGAATTTTCCTTCTATTCTCATCTTCTTGAGTGTCTTAAACATGAATTGATGTTAAATATCGTAAAATGCTTTTTCAGCGTCTATGGATATAACCATATTATGCTTATATTTTTCCTGTCAATATGGTGAATGATACTAATTGTCTTTTATATGCTGAACCACCCCTGTATTCCAGGTATGAACCCCACTTGGTCATGGTGAATTATTTGTTTTATATACTTTTGTATCCTATTGGCTAGTATTTTATTAAGGATTTTTTCATCAGTATTCATCAGGGATATTTGTCTGTAATTCTCAATTCTTGTGGGATCCTTGCCTGGTTTGGGTATCAGTGTTATGCTGGCTTCATAGAAGGAATTTGGGAGTTTGCCATCTTTTTCTATGCTTTGGAAGAGCTTGTGTAGGGTTGGTGTCAGTTCTTCCCTGAATGCTTGGTAGAATTCTCCTGTGTAGCCATCTGGTCCAGGTGATTTCTTTGTTGGTAGTCCCTTGATAACCTTGTCTATTTCTTCTATTGTTATGGGTCTGTTAAGATTCTTGACATCCATTGGAGACA